>JBCNJP010007500.1:0-10881 GCA_039602395.1 Deinandra increscens subsp. villosa
TGACCCGGTAAGTGTGATTACATCGGTTCAGCAGAAAGAGGTAAGACGTGGTCACAAGGACAAGGAGAAGGTATCCAAGTCCACCGAACAGACAAAGGGTAATGTGAAGCATGACCAAACTAGCTTGGATGGTCGAGGGTCGATGAAGGTGGAACTTGATGAAGGTGAAGGGATTCGCAATAAGAAAGGGAAGTGTATTCAAAATCCTTGCACCGTGGTTAAGCGTGAAGCTAGGCATGTGTTCCAGCCTCCATAATGAAGAGTAGTACCGTCTGGCTGAAGACGTTAAACTTAGCGCTAAACGGGAGGCAACCCGGGTTTTGGTTTCGTTTTGTTATTTTTCTTTATTTTTCTTTGTTTTTCTTGGTTTTCTTTTAATTGCTTGTAATTTCAGGAGCTCGTGAGGATTAGCAAAGCTGGTGGAAGCAGAACAGAGACACTCCAAGGTGTCGGGGGGTGGTGTAAAAGAGAAAACGCACGAAGTGGTCAAGCATACAAGTAATTTTTCGCGTTTCCTGCTACTGTAGATCACATCGTGGCGCGAGGGTTGAGGATTTCTCCTCGCGCCACGACGCGCGTCTTCTTCAATTAAGGATACCCAATTTGGGGAGCGTGCCGCGAAGCTTATCATCGCAAGGCCTCGCGACACGATCCGGGCCACAACACTTTTCGGAATGCAGTTTGCGTTGACACGACTTTCGAGGAGCTTTCATGAAAATATCAGGGGAGTCTGTTCCAACTTTTGTTTTATTTTTATTTTATTTTTCTTTTTATTTTTCTCTTATCGTTCGTGTCCGTATTCTAGTTTGTGTGTGTTCTTCTATCACATTGAGGACAATGTTGATCTTAAGTGTGGGGAGGGGGACAGGACGTCAGTTTTTACATTTTTAAGTAGTTTTGTGTTATTTTGAAAAAAAAACAAAAAAAAAAAACATAAAACATAAAAATCCAAAAAGATTTTTCATTTTTAGTTAGTTATTTGTAGTGTTTTGAAAATTTTGAAAATGTCTTTGGGATTACTTGCAAAATCATGGAAAATGATAGTACAATTGGGAATCGGTTTTCAAAAATAAATTTAAATAAAAGAAAGGGAAAAGTGGTAGGAAAGGAAAGTATGGAAAACATGACTAATCTGTGATGTGTCGGTAGGCCCACCTGACCTAGGAGTAGCTTAAATAGCCTGTGTGTTTATTGTTGTATAAATATGCTAATCAGTTTGCTAGTGGGTTCCCAATCTAGAGGTGATAGAAATTCTGAAACTGATGATTAGGAGGAAAAAGACCACTTAGGTTAGATACTTCTATGTCCTTAGAATAGCCAATTGAGCATATTAGGTAATAAATTTGTTAATGAATTAGAGTGAAGGGACAAAATACTCATGTACAAACTAAGGATAGTATCCCGTGGTGCGTGCCTCTGATGATGTTCCGGATCTCGCGGGCAAAAGACTCACGTATGATCTCGGGGGTAAGACCTTGTGAGAGAATGCCTCTGATGATGTCCGTTGGTAATAATAGTTAAAATTGACCAATTATCAAAAAAAAAAGAGTGGAAAAATAAATGCTCAACATGTTAAGGCTATCTTAATCATTATTCTTTGGACATCTTAGTATCTTTTCTAAGGCGGGTGGGGAAAATTTAAAATATTAATCGTTATTACCCTTTACTTTGACTGAATTTGACTCGGGAGTAGGCTGAACTTGATCTTTCTTTAGTGGGACCCGTAGGTAGACTGAACTTCTATTCGGTAATTTCATAAACATATGGGGGCGAAACAAAAGGTCGGTGGTTGGGTTTAGTCGGACCGAAATACTGGAAATTGCAGTTAGTTCATGTGATTACATTATGGTTTGTGGAATTGATTTGGTGGATGAATTAAATGTTAAAGGGGTTTGAAATTGATTTCCCGATTATGATTCCGTGGCAGTTTTTCCGGGACGGAAAAAGACAAGTGTGGGGATGTGATGTGTTAGTAATTTGTAGTGTGTTAATATCCTTAATTCCCAGTTTTTATGGTTTATATTCAGTTGGGAACGCATCACTTTGTATAGTTTCGGTTGTTTCAGGTTTGTGCGTTAACGTGATGAAATCGGACGGATTGAAGATTAGAAGATTAGAAGAATTCTGATTTCAAGGTCAGATCGTGTTGCGAGGGTTGAGCCTTGCTCCTCGCGGCACGACGCGTGCTGAGAAGAGGAGCCCCGACTATTTTGGCGAGATCATGTCGCGAGCCTGTGGAGGAGAGATCGTCGCACCACGATCTGGGTGTAATGTCGGCCAAAAATTAGGGTTTGGCTATTTAAGCCAATGTGAGGCCAATCATTCGGATCTTCTGCCTTTTTGATGACCTTGGAGTGCTGGTTACGGATTCCAGGAGATTTCCAGGCCTTCGGTGAAGAATTCCAAGCATTTGACAAGCTTTCTAATGGCGTTTTCAATGATTTCCGTGTTTTTGACTTTTGCCATGTCCGGCTAATTTTCTTGTAATCACTTTAAGTGAAGGTTAGTGTTTTCTGATTTCAAATTAGGGTTTGTGACAGTAGATGAATTCTTGACTTGTGACAATCATCAATTCAGTGTTTATTTGTTCAATTGCGTCTGATTGATTGTTGTGTTCGTACCCCCCGCTCCCGGACTACCTTAATTGCATAGCTCTAGGACTATACTAAGTACGTTCGTAATAGTTGATTAGTTAGGTTGAATGAATTCTAGCACAGCCATGTCTATGTGGTTTCTAGGTTAAATTCCCGAAGTGCGAAATCAGTAATTCACGAAACCGGATCTTAAAGTGGTTACCTTTAGTTCATATAAGTTAAAGTCAACATTTACTAGCGTAATTTAGTTTTAGTAATTTAGTGTTAAATCAACCAATCCAATTTTACAGCTAAGAGGCCAATTTCTAATTTTATTGCAATTTAGGTTAAAGTAATTTAAGTTAATTCAGTTATAATTTAGTCAATTAACAAGTGACCACTAGTTCCCTTGGTTCGATACCCCGACTTCCACTACTGCAAATCTTAATTCGTTGGGGATTTGTAACGGTCTCGACAAACCGTTATCATCTATGCAAGAAGCACTGGGAACCAGACTGGATATGAGTACAGCTTATCACCCGCAGACCGATGGTCAGACAGAACGAACTATTCAGACTTTGGAAGACATGCTCCGAGCTTGCGTTCTCGACTTCGGTAAAGACTGGGAAGCTCACCTACCGTTGGTGGCGTTCTCCTACAACAACAGTTATCATTCGAGCATTGGTGTAGCGCCTTTTGAAGCTCTTTATGGCAGAAAATGTAGATCGCCCATGTGTTGGGCCGAAACAGGTGAGAAAGGACTCACTGGACCGGAAATCATTCATGATACAACTAAGCGAATTATTCAAATCAGAAAGCGGATAGCCGCAACACGTGACAGACAAAAGAGCTATGCCGACAAACGCCGTAAACCTTTGAAGTTCGAAGTAGGCGACAAGGTACTATTGAAGGTATCTCCATGGAAAGGTGTGGTACGCTTCGGAAAGCGTGGAAAGTTGAATCCTCGCTATATCGGTCCATTTGAAATCATTGGGGAGGTAGGCCCGGTGGCCTACCGTCTACGACTCCCTGCCGAACTCGATGGAGTTCACAACGTGTTTCACGTCTCGAACCTAAAGAAATGTCTGGCTGAAGACATCGAAATAATTCCTTTGGAGGAATTGGAAATTGATGAACATCTGAGATTTGTTGAGCAACCAGTAGAAATCATGGGACGCGAGGAGAAAGCCCTCAAACGTAGCAAGATTCCGATCGTCAAGGTTCGATGGAACTCAAAGCGTGGACCAGAATATACTTGGGAACGAGAGGATCAGATGAAGAAAAGTATCCTCACTTGTTCGATCAAACGTCCACAGATACTCAAGGTATGATTTAATTTTGGGGACCAAAATTCCTTTAACAGGAGGAGGATGTGGCGACCCTAAAACTTTTGCTTTCTTTCTCCAGCAATGACGACAGCTGAAGCTACGAACGCTACTACGCAAGAATAATTTTCGGGACGAAAATTCCATTTACAAGGGGATGATGTGACATCCGAGAATTTCAAGGTTAACTTCCGTTAGACAATCTCCGTTAGTTACGTTATAAGTATTAACTTAGTAACTAATGCTTAACTAGGCCGAATACGTCCACGACCTTTGGTTGATCACCAAACCCGTCCATATGTGTTTATTTATTGAATTGTCCCTATGAGGAAGTATGTGCAACATGTTTGTTGATTAATTGTGTAATTGCGTGAAATTCATGAACCGTGCTTATCTTGCTTAGAATGTAGATTGGTCACTTTTGGGTTCCAGCGAAACTACCGGGCGAAACTATAGTGTCGCCCGGCTAGCCTTAACCTTTGACTTACAGAGTCAGTTTCGCTTGGCCAGCGAAACTAGCCAGCGAAACCAGCCCCTGTTATATATTAACATAAAACCCTAGAGATCTCATTTTTGCCTCATTTCATACAAAACACACACACACTCTCCTGGAACCTCTGGTCAGCCAAGAATCACAACAAGCCGACGTGATCCCAGCCTCGAGACAACATCCATTCGGATCCTAGATCGAATCGTGAGTCTCCCAAAACCATTTTTATGTGTTCTTTATGTGATTTCTTAAAAAGCATGCTTAAACCTCCATGGAATCACTTGATCTTCTGATATGTTGCTTAGGAATGCTAGATCTATCATAAAGTCTGTAACTTTACGTTTAAAATCAAACCATAATGAAGATTTATGTTATTTAGGTCATTTTAGGTTTAAAATGTGTTTTTGGTGATTTGAATGTGAAAACCCATGTTTAAGGTGTTAAAACTTGTTGTTTGATGTTGGTAAATGATTATGCATGCTAGATATTGAATTACATGAAATATGGAAGCTGTTAGATTGATTTTTAGGCTGATTTATGTGTTTTTCGCGACCAGCGAAACTAGCCTGTTCTCTGGGCGAAACTATGTAGCGAAATTATGTATATCTTCATCCAGCGACACTATGTAGCGAAACTGTAGTGTCGCCGGGTAAACCAACCAGACCTGTCCGAACGAAACTACCGAGCGAAATTTCCTGAACGAAAGTTCAAACCAGTTTCAGGCGAAACTAGGCTAGCGAAACTGTGCCAACAGTTTCGAGCGAAACTAGCCTAGCGAAACTGTGTCATCGGGTATTGCCTAGCGAAACTGTGTCATCGGGTATTGCCTAGCGAAAGTGCTGCCCGTGCACACAGCGAAACTGCTTGCGAAACTGAGACCAGAATCCAAACTTGTGCAATTTACTTAAATGTTATACCATGACTTACATGATTATGCTATGACGATACATGCTTTGATTTCTGATGTATATGAACCCTTGTTTATGATCAACCATCGGTGTCGTGTGTCGGTATGTCGAGTCGTAGTTCCAACGTGCTATGTTATGGGCCATAGTGACGTTAAGTTAAAGATTAGACACAAAACTAATACTTAAGACCTAAACGTGTTCATAGGTTTTCGATAAGCAAACAATACTTGGATTATTTAGCAAGTGTAGCAGTGCAACCAAAGGTGAGTGTCACTAACCCATTTACCGTGAACCCGTTCGGGTCACGCTGAATAACTTAATGAAAAACAATGTTGACAACCTTATGAGAGCTATGCACCTCTCTGATGAACTTGAACTCGGGAGTGCTTGGCACCCACTTGATGACCTTGAAGTGTTATATGGGAAGCACTTGTGAAATACTAAAACAACTATTTCTAAAACAAAACTGAAAATATTTTCGGAATTCATGAGAACCCAAAGGAAAACCGTTTTAATATGACTAGTGTAGGTTAAAGTCTAAACCAAATGATATCACATGATTTCTAAGGATGCCTTAAAAACTTAAAAGTCCTCAACTAAATTGTACCATTAATAGTAAAGCGAGGTCATGTTGGGTAGATCTACTGGAGTTTGACAAACTCCGCCCCGTGGCACGGGGAGTGCACGGAGGTACAATATCAGCCTATCTGACCGTGATCCCGAGAGGACACAGGGGAGGCAAAACCGCGATGACATAGGTCCGCAAAACATAATGGCACGGCCACTACAATATTGGTTAGCTTTGGTACAAACTTCCTTAGTGCATGGAAACCGGATTAGCTACCCGCGATATCGGTTGACCGCTTTAACTTTTACTTAACTAGTGCATATTCGGTAATTCAATACTTGGCAAATGTTTTTGCAAATCTATTACTCAATTACATGTTGATGAATACGATTATGAGACCGGGCCAATGCATGCCATGCCCACCGTGAACTCACCAACCGTTAGGTTGACACTTGCGTGGTTTAAACTTTTGCAGATCGCTAAGGAGTATCCGGATCGGGTTGGCATGGCACACGAAGACATTTTTATTTTTAGTTAAACTTAGTTGAGAATTTAAAACACTGATTTTGTAAGGCACGTGGTTAGTGCTAAAGACAATGTTTTCCGCTGCGTACTGTTAACCTGTTTTTATTTTTAATGTTTGGACTTTACTCTGATTCGTTTAGTATTTGTAACTAATGGTTGTGGTCCTGGTTTGCTCGCACCCCTCAACGGTATAAACTCCGTTAGTGGTTGATTTGGGGGTGTTACACTTACGGACGCCCGCAATCGTTATAAAGTCTATGTTGTCACATGACGCAAACCTTTAGAAATTATAAGGGGGATCAAAACCTTATAACGTGTATTGTCTAAGAAAGACGATAATTAGGTCTAGTAAACTAGGAATGAAAGCTCCTTGTTTGCATTGGAACTTTCAAGATTCAAGGAAGAATCTGATCGAAAGTTAATCGACCTCAACTACTCCATAAGACCAATGGAGTCCCCGACACATCTTGTTTTCCGACAAACCGAAAACTCAAGTATGAGCAAAGCTTAGGCTGATCATGTAAGGCAAATCACAATTGTGGGTGCACACATAATTGTAATTTGAACTACATGAAAATCCTGGTAGAGCCCATTTATGAGTAATCATGACTTGTCCAGAAACCTTCATCCTCAATACCTCGCTCATCCGTATGTCAATCCTCATTCTGTTATCAGAATATTGAGACTTATCTACCAAACATTGAAGCGATTGGTCCAGCGACGTACCAGTTACGCCTGCCTATCCTGCTAAGTAACGTTTTATGACATTTTTATGATTAGTAATCTAAATAAGTGTCTGTCCGACGAAACGCTTGTTGTCCTACTTGATGAAATTCAAGTCGACGAGACACTGCACTTTGTCGAGGAACCTGTCAAAGCACTTAACCAATAAATTAAGAACTGATGCGTAGCCGCATTCCCATCATTAAGGTGTGATGGAAACTCTAGGCGAGATCCTTGGGAGCGCAAGAACCAAATGTGTCAGAAGTATTCTAGAACTTCTGGAAACGTCACATCCACCAGTAATCAAAACTGAATTTCGGGACGAAATTCTTCTAACTTGTTTTCGTTAGTGGCATTAGCAGCTTTTGCTTGTGTGCTTTTAGCCTTCAAACAAAATAACAAACTGTTATTAGTTACTTGTAAACATATACATAAAGTATAACTTATAATATACAATTTCTAACATACCAAGAATTCCTTGCAAGTTTTTTGTCTAACAAAGTCATCCCACTTATGAGGTTTCATAAATGGATATTTGTGACAAGCATTTAAGTTTTTGCGGACATAATGTTGTACAAGATCCGACCTAAAGTTTGTCCCTATTCTTATAGCATACTTCCTCATGTAAGCTTCTGGGGCATCGGTCTTAATCTTCCAATAAGCCTAGCATTTACAAAACAAAAAGTTAAAGTTAATAATTAATTGATAAGTATTTCAAATTTCTAATAAGCTAAATGACATGTACCTTGGTATGTAACCATAGTTCTTTAAAATCGTTGTTCGAGAATTGGTTCATTGGAATCCAATAATCAAAATTATGTCTAACCATCGTGGAATAGTATGATCTAAACAATGATACACTCTCACCCGAATCCCAAAGAGTTTTCAAGTCATCAATCAAAGGAGAAAAATACACATCAATATCATTACCAGGTTGTCTCGAACCCTGAATCAACAATGACATCATAATATATTTTCGTTTCATGCATAACCAAGGTGGAAGATTGTAGATGCATAAAAGAACCGGCCACGTACTATGACGACTGCTCATGTTACCGAAAGGATTGATCCCGTCTGAACTAAGCCCAAACTGTATGTTTCTCATCTCCTTGCCAAATTCAGGATACTTCTTATCAATGGTTCTCCATTGAGGTGAATCTGTCACATGTCTTAGTTTTCCGTCAATTACACGTTCATCTGAATATCAACGTAATAATTTCACTTCTTTTTCGTTTGAAAACAACCTTTTCAGTCTCAGTATAATAGGGAGATACCACAACATTTTAGCCGGCGGTCCATTTTTTGTCACATCATCGTCAACTTCATCCGAATCCTTTATCCACTTATACCTTGATGCACCACACACAACACATTTATGTTTATCTGCATTCTCCTTTCTATACAATATACAATCATTTGGGCATGCATGTAATCTTTCAACTTCCAATCCCATCGGACACATCATTTGTTTCGCTTGGTATGTCGAAACCGGTAATTCATTGTCTTCGGAAAACATGTCATGCAAAAGCACTAATAGTTTTGTGAAACTTTGATCGCTCCATCCGTATTCTGATTTTAACTTAAACAACTTCAACACAACATCAAGTTTGTTAAATTTAGAACCGTTATACAACGGTTTTTCTGCATCGTCAAATAGTTGTTGTAGTTTTTCTTTTATCACCCATATTAGTCTCCATGTCATGTAACATTTCATTTACATTTTCACTTGGGTCATATGAATGGCTATCATGGTCATCAACGTCTAACGAGTCATTGTTGTAAGTACTATGATTATTAATGCTTAAAGTGGTAGATGATTGACTAAAATTCAATATTTATTCTCCATGTATTGCCCAACAATGATATCTAGGCACAAAACCATGTAGCAACAAATGAAACCCTATATCTCCAGCACGTTCAAAGTACTTAAAGTTTTTACAAACAGAACAAGGAAAAGAAATCAATTGATCTCCCTTTTTCACGCGATTTGCTTATGCAGCCGTAATAAAACTTTGAACACCCAACCTATAAGTTTCGAATTAGTCGAAGTTTGGTACATCCAAGTATCACGATCCATCTGAAAATCAAAACAAACAAACAAGTGATGTAAATGTATGTAAACTGGTAGTCTAAGGCGGTGGATCCTAACCCACTTTTTGAATATTCTATCTCATATGTATACATTTTAACGTGTTAACTATTTAAAAAAAATCGGCAGCATTTCCCCTTAACTCCCCAAGTATGCGTATAAAACGCAAACTCGAAGGAGTAGGAGAAAAAGTTGCCGATTTTTTCTTAAATAGTCAACACACTAAAATGTATACACGTCCTAATGAGATAGAATATTCAAAAAGCAGTCTCAAAGGGGACAATCCAAAATTTATCTCTATTAGATAAATTTTGGACGGGTATACTCTAAAGGGTTCTAAAATACATATGTATTTAAGTACAAATATACACATATTTATATTTGAATATATACAAGTATATATATATTATTATACACACATCCACATACATCCAAATATATATTTTTACACAC
The DNA here is from genome assembly GCA_039602395.1 of Deinandra increscens subsp. villosa. Taxonomy (NCBI): domain Eukaryota; kingdom Viridiplantae; phylum Streptophyta; class Magnoliopsida; order Asterales; family Asteraceae; genus Deinandra; species Deinandra increscens. The sequence continues at coordinate 9,655 of JBCNJP010007500.1, forward strand.
ATATATATTTATACAAATATATAACTACTTAACAAATAAACACCTAAACATAAAAAGTCTATAACTTAATTAGAATAAATTAAACAAAATTAAACTTGACATACCTTTATTTGAGGTTTTGTTGAGGTTTTAATAAGAATACCTTTAAATAATTTAATTTTCACCTTCATGTAAAAAAATAACCATTAATACACAAGAACATTTATACATACTAAAAATTTACTTCCTTTAATAAATAACATACCTTATATGAGTTGAAAATGAGAAAATGAAGAAAATTGCCGTTTTAGAGCTCCATTGAAGAGGTTTTTTCAAAAAATTCGAAGTTAATGAAGAAGATGACCGTTTTTTTTATATATATTAAAGGCAAAAGCTGCGGTTCTAGGAAACCGCAGCTTTTGCTCGAAAAAAACCGCAGCTTTTGCTCACCCTGCGCAAAATTCAAATTTTTTTGAAATCTATACCCAAAAGTTGCGGTCCTAAAAGAAACCGCAACATTTGCTAACTCTAAACCGCAGCTTTTGGTAACTTTTCTACTAGTGATACCCAGTGAATGACCCATTTCATAGGTAAGCTGGTTTAAATTGTTGTAGATAAGATTGTCCTGGTAGATGATTTCCGACTTGTATACGTGTTCCTAAAGCAATAGCATTTTATAGAATGAGATCTACAGCATGCATGCTAAATATATGAACACCAAGGATCTCTTCATTATCAAGTCTGTAAATTAGCTGCAGAAAAAGAAAAAAGAAAAAAGAAAACAAAACAGCTTAGAGCAAATTTGCAACCAGTTAAGGCTTGGGTTGCCAGCCGGTTATGAAGGAGTAAACTATATAAAGAAAGAAATCTTTTTTTACATATTTATAAAATGAATTCTTAATAGAAATATAGAAGCATGTTAATAACAAAAATATAGTGGGTGAACCCACCCTGACCAACCCATTTTGACTCGACCCACCATGATTAGTTTCTAAAGCTACCTGTTTTGGCCAGAATATGATCTGACCCGCCCGTTTTGCCACTCATGTAATAAATGTATATAATTAGTAATTACCTTAGGAGTCCCATCTACTTTATTTTCAACAAGGGCTTTAGTGTTCTAGTTTACAACTTTACACACTAATTTGAGCTTATACTTTGGACATGTTGAAATATCATAAACGACTTATGTTTGTCCCTTTTATTTTTGATAAGTTGCACTAAATAGTTTATTTTGAACAATGTTTT
>JBCNJP010007509.1:0-17154 GCA_039602395.1 Deinandra increscens subsp. villosa
ACGTGTAAAATCCGGCCATAATGAAGATCCATGCTAGTTAGGTTAACTTTGTGCTTAAAATGAGCTTTGAGGTGTTCTTGATGATTTGAATGTGAAAACTCGTGTTTAATGTGTTAGATTTTACTGTTTAATGTTGGTAAATGTTTATGCATGCTAGATACTGAATTATATGAAGTATGGAAGCTGTTAGATTGGTTTTTGGTCAAATTTACGAGTTTTCTGCGACTAGCGAAACTAACCATTCGTTAGGCGAAACTGTAGTTTCGCAAACTGTTTGAATATTCATCCAGCGACACTATACAGCGAAACTATAGTGTCGCCTGTGAAACTAAGTGTATTCCTCGAACGAAACTACCGAGCGAAACAACCATAGACTCCTGAACGAAAGTTTAAATCAGTTTCGAGCGAACCTAGATAGCGAAACTGTGTCATCAGTTTCGAGCGAATCTATGCTAGCGAAACTGTGTCATTAGTTTCGAGCGAATCTATGCTAGCGAAACTGTGTCATCAGTTTCGAGCGAATCTAGCTAGCGAAACTGTGTCCTCGGGTATACCCTAGCGAAAGTGCTGCCCGTGCATATAGCGAAACTGTGTAGCGAAACTGTGCCAGACCAAAGCCCAAACTTGTGCAACTTATTTGAATGTTATGCCATGACTTACATGATTATGCAATAATGAAACATGCTTTGATTTCTGAGTGATGTTTACCCTCATTTATGATCAACCATCGGTGTCGTGTGTCGGTATGTCGAGTCGTAGTTCCAACGTGCTATGTTATGGGCCATAGTGACGTAGTTAAAGTTTAGACACAACCTAACACCTAAGACCTTAATGTGATTATTAGGTCTTCGTTAGCAATCATAATTGGATTATTTGAAGTGTAAGCTGAGCAACCTAAGGTGAGTTTCACTAACCCTTTAATTGTGAGCCCGTTTGGGTCACAACGAAATTACTTAACGGAAAACAACGCTGACCTTCTGAGGTATTGCCAAACGGGATATCTGTTATGGAAGTTGGAGTGTTCTATGGGAAGCACTTGCAACTGTCCATCCTTGGGGTTTCAAATGAGATCCGCAACCAACTATTTAATACTTAAACTCATTTGGGATTTCAAATGAAATCCGGAACAACCATTTTGACACTTAAACTCTTTTTAGGGTTTCAAATGAAATCCAGAATAAACGGTTTTAATATGACTAGTGTAGGTTAAAGTCTAAACCAAATGATATCACATGATTTCTAAGGATGCCTTAAAACTTAAAAGTCCTCAACTATTTAGTACCATTAATTTGCGAAGCGAGGGGATGTTGGGTAGATCTACTGAGGGTTTGACAAGCCCTGCTCCGCGGTACACAAATGTGTAGCCAACCGGTTGAAGGCCGAACGGAGTTCAATATCAGCCTATTTTAGTTGTGGGTCCCATGAGGAACACAACTGGAGGCACAAACCATCGGCAAATGCCGAACTCTGTTACGTCAGCTTTGGTACGAACTTCCTTAGTGCATGGAAACCGGATTAGCTACCCGCGATATCGGTTGACCGCTTTAATCTTTACTTAACTAGTGCATATTTGATAATTCAGCACTTGGCATTGTTTTGCAAAACTATTACTTATTATATGTGTTGATACATACGCTTATGAGATCGGGCCACTGCATAACATGCCCACTGTGAACTCACCAACCGTTAGGTTGACACTTGTGTGGTTTTCACTTTTGCAGATCGCTGAGGAGTATCCACCGGAGGTTGGCATGGCACCCGAAGTTACTTATTTCATTTTGAACTTAAATTTGGGAATTGAACAACAATTTATGTTTTGTAATTCAAGCACGTGGCTAGTGCTAAGATACTCATGTTTTTCTTTCCGCTGCAAACTCTTAAACTGTTTTATGATGAATGTTTGGACTTTACTCTGATTCGTTTAGTATTTGTAACTAATGGTTGTGGTCCTGGTTTGCTCGCACCCCTTAACGATATAAACTCCGTTAGTGGTAAATTTAGGGGTGTGACAGATTGGTATCAGAGCCATAAGTTGCAGAGAACTGGAATCATTTTTGAAAAACGATTTGGAAACTGCAACTTGAAACCTTAGTTACAAACGAACAAACAAATTCCCAAAACAATATTTTCACGTGCCAACCTGGGATACTCACCCTGCTGTGTAAGTAAATACTTCATATGTATATATATATATATAAATATATATAGACCGTGTCTAAGTAGTCTAACGGAAAACCTAAGGAAAATTGCACACACGAATACGAAATGCGAACGCTAATACGCACACTATTCCGGGGGAAAGCGACAACGAAACGATGCTACACGCTACGTCCTGATTTCTACTACGATGACTACGCCGACGGTGACTTTTATGGGAAAGCCGACTTTCGACGATAGTACTTACGACATTACGACCTTCTCCGACGACGCCTCAATTTTGCACGAAAATTTTTCTGGACTAATAGTGGGATAACGGGAAATTGTTAATATACATATTATGGGATATGTATAGAGTATAACTGTGACTGAACACTGGCTACTTTAACTGTTCAGAAAATGCCTGTAAGAGGTGGAGGACACGGAAGGAACAACATTAACCTGACACCTGCACAACTGCAAGCTATGATAAACGAACACGTGCAAGCCGCAGTGGCAGCCGCCCAAGCTACATTCGCCGCGCAGGGTAATTATTATGCCGGTTAAGGCATAAAGCGATTATATTTTGACTTGTTTAAACTTAAAACCCGAACTATTTATGCATCAGGAAACTTCCATCACTGCACGTTTAAGTCCTTCATGGACTGCAAGCCGATGACGTTTTCCGGCGAGGAAGGAGCGGTAGGACTCCTCGGGTGGATCGAGAAGTCTAAGAAGGTCTTCTCTATGTGCAACTGCCCTGCTGAGAACAAAGTGAAATATGCGACTGGCACCTTCGAGGGAGCTGCTCTCTCCTGGTGGAATGCCGAAATCCAGATGATTGGGTTAGATGCGGCTAATGACATGGAATGGGAAGCATTTAAAGAACTGATTATGGAGGAGTATTGCCCTCGGGATCAAGTCAAGAAGCTGGAAGGAGAATTTTTGAACTCCAAGATGTTTGGGTCGGAAATTGAGGAATACACTGCGCGTTACCATGAGTACGCGGTACTATGCCCAACAATGGTCGATGCTGAATTTAAACGCATTGAGCGTTATCTGGAGGGTCTCGCACCCAAATCAAGTGCTTGGTGACAGCTAGCAACCCAACAACCGTGCAGCAAGCCATCCGTTTGGCTCATAAGTTAACCGATCAGGAAATCGAGAGGGGTACTCTACCCGCAAAGACCACTGTGAAGACTGCCTTAAGTGGCAAGCGTAAGGCTGAAGAAGAAGCTCCAGCAACATCTGTGAACAATCAAACTGTTGGGAATCAATCTGGGAGATCCTCTAACTCCCAATATCAGAACAAGCGACCTGACAACACAAGGTCCAATTTCAGCAATGGCAGCAACAGTGGAAGTAACAACCGCCAAGGCGGGAATGGAAACTACAAGGGTAAAGCCCCGTTTTGTAACAAGTGCGGAAAACACCATAATGGTATGTGTAGCAAAGGTCTGGAGTGTGGAAGATGTGGGAAACCGGGGCATGAGGCCAACAACTGCTGGACCAACTTACAAAGGTTAAACAACAACGGTCAGAACCAAGGAGGAAATAACAACAACAGGGGAAACGGAAACAACCGCAACGGGCAAGGAAACAATCAGAACAACAACAATGGTGGAGCCCGTGGCTGTTATGAATGTGGTGTGTAAGGCCACATGAGGAAAGATTGCCCGCAATTGCGCAGACAAGGGAATGGTAACAATGGCAACGGTGGAAACCCGGGCAACGGAAATGGTAACGGTGGGAATGGAAATGGTGGAAACGGTAATGGTGGGAATGGTAGAGGTCGTGCCTTCGTTATGGGTCAAGGAGAAGCTCGCAACGACGCCAACGTGATTAACGGTAAATTCATGCTAAATGGTTTCTTTGCTACTGTATTGTTTGATTCTGGTGCTGAAAGAAGTTTTATATCCACTAAGTTTGCTAGGCTAATTAATGCTAAACCGATTGACTTAGATGCTAAGTATGTGGTAGAGTTAGCAAATGGTAAACTTCATGATACAACTCAGATAGTTAAGGACTGTAAGTTAGAACTAGCTGGCCATACGTTAGGAATCGATCTTATGCCTTTCCCGATTGGTAGTTTTGATGTCATAGTAGGAATGGATTGGTTATCCGAAAACCGAGCTGAAATTATATGTCAAGAAAAAGTGGTTCGTATCCCACTCGAAGAAGGTGAAGTGATAACAGTTCAAGGTGAAAAGAGTGGAACAGTCTCCGGTATTATTTCGCTTCTTAAAGCTCAAAAGTGCCTTCGTAAAGGACACTTCGCGATCCTAGCAACCATCACCGACAAGACACTTCCCGAGCGTAGAATCAACGACTACCCGATAGTCCGCGACTTCCAAGATGTATTTCCTGATAATTTGCCTGGTTTGCCTCCATTTCGACAAGTCGAGTTTGGAATCGACTTAGCTCCGGGAGCGGCTCCGATTGCACGCGCTCCGTACCGTTTGGCGGTAAGCGAACTCAACGAACTCTCCGCACAACTTCAAGAGTTACTCGACAAAGGATTTATTCGTCCAAGTTCGTCTCCATGGGGAGCACCGGTATTGTTTGTTAAGAAGAAAGATGGAACGTTCCGAATGTGTATCGACTACCGAGAGCTTAACAAGGTTACGATCAAGAATCGGTATCCACTTCCTCGAATCGACGATCTTTTTGACCAACTGCAAGGTTCGAGCTACTATTCAAAGATTGATCTACGGTATGGATATCACCAACTCCGTGTTCGTGATGAGGATATCCCCAAGACTGCTTTCAGAACTCGGTATGGTCATTACGAGTTTTTAGTCATGCCGTTTGGGCTAACTAATGTGCCTGCTGTGTTTATGGATCTGATGAATCGGGTGTGCAAGCCGTACCTCGATCAGTTTGTGATAGTTTTCATTGACGATATTTTAATCTACTCCAAGACAAAGGAAGAACACGAGAGTCACCTACGACTTATCTTGGAATTACTCCGCAAGGAACAGCTTTACGCCAAGTTTTCAAAGTGCGATTTTTGGATTCGCGAAGTCCAGTTTCTTGGACACATTGTTAATCAGAGTGGAATTCATGTCGACCCAGCTAAAGTGGAAGCTATCAAGAATTGGTCTACTCCGAGAGCGCCGACCGAAATCCGACAGTTTTTGGGACTTGCCGGATATTACCGAAGATTCATCAAGGGTTTCTCGCAATTGGCTCAACCCTTAACAGCTTTAACGCACAAAGGAGTGCAATATAGATGGGGTGAGAAAGAAGAGCACGCGTTTCAAACTCTTAAGGACATGTTATGTTCAGCTCCGATTCTCTCGTTACCCGAAGGGGTAGACGACTTCGTGGTTTACTGCGATGCATCCATTCAAGGACTCGGTTGCGTGTTGATGCAACGAGACAAAGTGATTGCCTACGGGTCCAGGCAACTGAAGGTTCATGAGAAGAATTACACAACACATGATTTGGAATTAGGAGCCGTTATATTTGCACTCAAGATTTGGAGACATTACCTCTACGGAACAAAGTGCACGATATTTACCGACCACAAAAGCTTACAACACATCTTTGAACAAAAGGACCTCAACATGCGACAACGAAGGTGGGTCGAGCTACTAAATGATTATGACTTAGCGATTAAGTATCACCCGGGAAAAGCCAATGTTGTGGCTGATGCCTTAAGCCGAAAAGTGTACGAAAAGCCTCGACGAGTACGAGCGTTGCAACTTACCATTCACACGGGACTGCCGGATCGAATCCGCGATGCCCAACGAGAAGCTTTAAAAGAAGAAAATTTCGCAGCTGAAGCACTGCGAGGGGTGGATGGTAACTCTGAAATTAAGTCCGACGGACTCAGATATTACAATGACAGAATTTGGATTCCTTTGCTTGGGAATCTCCGTGAGCTCGTGATGGACGAGGCTCACAAATCAAGGTATTCGGTAAACCCTGGATCGGACAAAATGTACCAAGATTTGAAGAACTTGTATTGGTGGCCGAATATGAAAGCCGACATTGCGCGATATGTGGCTAAGTGTTTAACATGCTCAAGAGTTAAGATCGAGTACCAAAAGCCTTCTGGATTATTGCAGCAACCAAAGATCCCGGAATGGAAATGGGAGGATATCTCCATGGATTTCGTAACGGGACTACCTCATCGATCGAATCGACCGGATGCGATTTGGGTTATCATTGATCGACTAACCAAATCTGCACACTTTATTCCAATGAGGGAAGGTGACAATATGGATAAGTTAACGAAGCTATATCTTGACCGAATTGTGGCACTTCATGGGGTGCCTAAGACCATTATCTCCGACCGAGATCCTCGATTTACTTCCCGACTGTGGCAATATATGCAAGACGCACTGGGAACCAGACTGGATATGAGTACAGCTTATCACCGCAGACCGATGGTCAGACGGAACAAACTATTCAGACTTTGGAAGACATGCTCCGAACTTGCGTTCTCGACTTTGGTAAAGACTGGGAGGCTCACCTTCCGTTGGTGGAGTTCTCCTACAAAAATAGTTATCATACGAGCATCGGTGCAGCACCTTTTGAAGCTCTTTATGGCAGAAAATGTAGATCGCCCGTGTGTTGGGCCAAAACGGGTGAGAAAGGACTCACCGGACCGGAAATCATTCATGATACAACTGAACGAATTATTCAAATCAGAAATCGGATAGCCGCAGCACGTGACAGGCAAAAGAGCTATGCCGACAAACGCCGTAAACCTTTGAAGTTCGAGGTAGGCGACAAGGTACTATTGAAGGTATCTCCCTGGAAAGGAGTGATACGCTTCGGAAAGCGTGGAAAGCTGAATCCTCGCTATATCGGTCCATTTGAAATCATAGGGGAAGTAGGCCCGGTGGCCTACCGATTGCAACTCCCTGCAAAACTCGATGGAGTTCACAACGTGTTTCACGTCTCGAATCTGAAGAAATGTCTGGCTGAAGAGACTGAAATAATTCCCTTGGAGGAATTGGAAATTGACGAACATCTGAGATTTATTGAGCAACCAGTAGAGATCATGGGACGCGAGGAGAAAGCCCTCAAACGTAGCAAGATTCCGATCGTCAAGGTTCGATGGAACTCAAAGCGTGGACTGGAATATACTCGGGAACGGGAAGATCAAATGAAGAAAAAGTATCCTCACTTGTTCGGGCAAACGTCCACGGAAACTCAATGTATGATTTAATTTTGGGGACCAAAATTCCTTTAACAGGAGGAGGATGTGGCGACCCTAAAACTTTTGCTTTCTTTCCCCAGCAACGACAGCAACAACGACAACCGAGGCTACGAACGCTACAACGCAAGAATAATTTTCGGGACGAAAATTCCATTTACAAGGGGATGATGTGACATCCGAGAATTCCAAGGTTAACTTCCGTTAGACAATCTCCGTTAGTTACGTTATGAGTGTTAACTTGGTAACTAATACTTAACTAGGCCGAATACGTCCACGACCTTTGGTTGATCACCGAACCCGTCCATATCTGTTATGTGTTTATTTATTTATTACCACTATGTGGAAGTTATGTGCAACGTGATTTAAACGCATGATTATTATCAAAAGCATGACTATTTGTTTACTTGTTGAATTATGTGGCAAATTGTTTAAATTGCCTAGTTTAATGTTTAACCGAGTAATTAGAGTGTATGCATTTGTACTAATCTTGGGCTAATCACTTGCTGATCATTGGGGCCCAAATCCCAATGATAAGCCCAAAGGAAGCTTAGTATTTAAGGGAAATAAACCCTAATTCTTCCCATTTGCATGCTCCACCACAAAACACACACATACACTCTCCATCCTCTCTCTCTCTCGTGAACCATCACTTCTGGTCAGCCGTGAACCACCAAGGACCACCGTGATCTCAGCGTTGAAGATCATCCATCGAGCTTGGAAACCAAAACCGTGAGTCCCATGAACTTTTTATGCATTTCTTATGTGTTTTACTTTAAAGCATGACCAAATCTTCATGAAATCGTGTATGCTTCTGATATGATGCTTAGGAATGTTAGATCTAGCATAAAGTCTGCAACTTTACGTGTAAAATCCGGCCATAATGAAGATCCATGCTAGTTAGGTTAACTTTGTGCTTAAAATGAGCTTTGAGGTGTTCTTGATGATTTGAATGTGAAAACTCGTGTTTAAGGTGTTAGATTTTACTGTTTAATGTTGGTAAATGTTTATGCATGCTAGACACTGAATTATATGAAGTATGGAAGCTGTTAGATTGGTTTTTGGTCAAATTTACGAGTTTTCTGCGACTAGCGAAACTACCTATTCGTTAGGCGAAACGGTAGTTTCGCAAACTGTTTGAATATTCATCCAGCGACACTATACAGCGAAACTATAGTGTCTCCTGTGAAACTAAGTGTATTGCTCGAACGAAACTACCGAACGAAACAACCATAGACTCCTGAACGAAAGTTCAAATCAGTTTCTAGCGAACCTAGATAGCGAAACTGTGTCATCAGTTTTGAGCGAATCTATCTAGCGAAACTGTGCCAGTTTCGAGCGAATCTATGCTAGCGAAACTGTGTCATTAGTTTCGAGCGAATCTATGCTAGCTGTCACACCCCCAAATAACCACTAACGGAGTTTATACCGTTAAGGGGTGCGAGCAAACCAGGACCACAACCATTAGTTACAAATACTAAACAAATCAGAGTATAACTCAAACATTCATCATAAAACAGTTTCAAAAGTTACGCAGCGGAGTAAAACATCAGTAACTTAGCACTAACCACGTGCTTTACAAAATCATTGTTTAGAAATCCCAGTTTAGTTTTAAATGAAAGAAGAACATCTTCATGTGCCATGCCAACCTCCAGCGGATACTCCTCAACGATCTGCCAAAGTGAAAACCACACAAGTGTCAACCTAACGGTTGGTGAGTTCACGGTGGGCATGTCATGCATTGGCCCGGTCTCATAAGCATATGTATCAACATATAATAAGTATCAGTTTTGCAAACATTGCCAAGTGTTGAATTATCGAATATGCACTAGTTAAGTAAAAGTTAAAGCGGTCAACCGATATCGCGGGTAGCTAATCCGGTTTCCATGCACTAAGGAAGTTCGTACCAAGGCTGAAAGCTGACGTATCAGAGTTCGGCATTTGCCGATGGTGTGTGCCTCCAGTTGTGTTCCTCTTGGGACCCACAACTAAAATAGGCTGATATTGAACTCCGTTCGGCCTCCAACCGGTTGGCTACACATTTGTGTACCGCGGAGCAGGGTTTGTCAAACCCTCAGTAGATCTACCCAACATCCCCTCGCTACTCAGATCAACGGTACTAAATTGTTGAGGACTTTTAAGTTTTAAGGCATCCTTAGAAATCATGTGATATCATTTGGTTTAGACTTTAACCTATACTAGTCATATTAAAATCGTTTGTTCTGGATTTCATTTGAAATCCTAAAAAGAGTTTAAGTGTCAAAATGGTCGTTCCGGATTTCCTTCGAAATCCCAAGTGTTATCGAATAGTTGGTTGCGGATTTCCTTTGAAACCCCAAGGATGGACAGTTGCAAGTGCTCCCCATAAAACACTCCAACTTTCATAATAGATATCCCATTTGGTGATACCTCAAAATGTCAGCGTTGTTTTTCGTTTAGTATATTCGTTGTGACCCAAACGGGCTCACAATTAAAGGGTTTGTGAAACTCACCTTAGGTTGCTCAGCTACACTTGTTAAATAATCCGAGTATTGTTTTGCTAACGAAGACCTAGTAATCACATTAAGGTCTTAGGTGTTAGGTTGTGTCTAAACTTTAACGACGTCACTATGGCCCATAACATAGCACGTTGGAACTACGACTTGACATACCGACACACGACACCGATGGTTGATCATGAACAAGGGTTCACATAAATCAGAAATCAAACATGTTTCATCATAGCATAATCATGTAAGTCATGGCATAACATTCAAATAAGTTGCACAAGTTTGGGTTCAGGTCTGATCACAGTTTCGCTAGAGTTTCGCTGTGCAGTGTCGCTGCACAGTTTCGCTGTGTGCACGGGCAGCACTTTCGCTAGGCAATACCCGATGACACAGTTTCGCTAGCTAGTTTCGCCCGAAACTGTTGGCACAGTTTCGCTAGACTAGTTTCGCCCGAAACTGGTTGAACTTTCGTTCAGGGACAAGGTCTACGGTTGTTTCGCTCGATAGTTTCGTTCACTGGCGACACTACAGTTTCGCTGTATAGTGTCGCTGTATAGTGTCGCATGTATGAGATGTACATAATTTCGCTATACAGTTTCGCCCAGAGAACACACAGTTTCGCTAGTCGCGAAAAACACATAAATCAGTCCAGAAATTAATCTAACAGCTTCCATACTTCATGTAATTCATTATTTAGCATACATAATCATTTACCAACATCACAGAAGCAAGTTTAACACCTTAAACATAGGTTTTCGCATCCAAATCACCAAAAACACATTTTGAACCAAAAATGACCTAATTAGCATAAATCTCTATTATGGATCAGTTTCACACGTAAAGTTTTAGTTTTTATGATAGATCTAGCATTCCTAAGCATTCTTACAGAAGATCTAACAATTACACAGAGATCTAGGCATGCTTTATGAAGAAAACACATAGAAATGGTTCATGGGACTCACGGTTGATTCTAGGATCGATGGATGATCTTCACAACTCAGAGATGATGGCTGATTCTTGGTGGTTCTTGGCTGGAATCAGCTGGTCCAGAAGTTTCAGGAGAGTGTGTGTGTTTTTGGAGAAAAGGTGCAAGAAATGGGGCTTCTAGGGTTTTATGTCATTATATAACAGGAGCTAGTTTCGCTGGCCAAGCGAAACTGGCTCTGTAAGTCTGTGGTTTGGCTACCGAGCGACACTATAGTTTCGCCCGGTAGTTTCGCTGGAAACCAAAAGTGACCAGTTTACATTCTAAGCAAGATGAGCACGTTTCATGAATTGTCATGCTGTTCATAATACTAAATCATGTATTTAAATCACATTGCACATAATAACTATAAATAAATGAACACATAACACATATGGGCGGGTTCGGTGATCAACCAAAGGTCGTGGACGTATTCGGCCTAGTTAAGCATTAGTTACTAAGTTGACACTTATAACGTAACTAACTAAGATTGTCTAACGGAAGTTAAACTTGGAATTCTCGGATGTCACACTAGCGAAACTGTGTCATCAGTTTCGAGCGAATCTAGCTAGCGAAACTGTGTCCTCGGGTATACCCTAGCGAAAGTGCTGCCCGTGCATATAGCGAAACTGTGTAGCGAAACTGTGCAAGACCAAAACCCAAACTTGTGCAACTTATTTGAATGTTATGCCATGACTTACATGATTATGCAATAATGAAACATGCTTTGATTTCTGAGTGATGTTTACCCTCATTTATGATCAACCATCGGTGTCGTGTGTCGGTATGTCGAGTCGTAGTTCCAACGTGCTATGTTATGGGCCATAGTGACGTAGTTAAAGTTTAGACACAACCTAACACCTAAGACCTTAATGTGATTATTAGGTCTTCGTTAGCAATCATAATTGGATTATTTGAAGTGTAAGCTGAGCAACCTAAGGTGAGTTTCACTAACCCTTTAATTGTGAGCCCGTTTGGGTCACAACGAAATTACTTAACGGAAAACAACGCTGACCTTCTGAGGTATTGCCAAACGGGATATCTGTTATGGAAGTTGGAGTGTTCTATGGGAAGCACTTGCAACTGTCCATCCTTGGGGTTTCAAATGAGATCCGCAACCAACTATTTAATACTTAAACTCATTTGGGATTTCAAATGAAATCCTATACAACCATTTTGACACTTAAACTCTTTTTAGGGTTTCAAATGAAATCCAGAATAAACGGTTTTAATATGACTAGTGTAGGTTAAAGTCTAAACCAAATGATATCACATGATTTCTATGGATGCCTTAAAACTTAAAAGTCCTCAACTATTTAGTACCATTAATTTGCGAAGCGAGGGGATGTTGGGTAGATATACTGAGGGTTTGACAAGCCCTGCTCCGCGGTACACAAATGTGTAGCCAACTGGTTGAAGGCCGAACGGAGTTCAATATCAGCCTATTTTAGTTGTGGGTCCCATAAGGAACACAACTGGAGGCACAAACCATCGGCAAATGCCGAACTCTGTTACGTCAGCTTTGGTACGAACTTCCTTAGTGCATGGAAACCGGATTAGCTACCCGCGATATCGGTTGACCGCTTTAATCTTTACTTAACTAGTGCATATTCGATAATTCAGCACTTAGCATTGTTTTGCAAAACTATTACTTATTATATGTGTTGATACATACGCTTATGAGACCGGGCCACTGCATGACATGCCCACTGTGAACTCACCAACCGTTAGGTTGACACTTGTGTGGTTTTCACTTTTGCAGATCGCTGAGGAGTATCCACCGGAGGTTGGCATGGCACCCGAAGTTACTTATTTCATTTTGGACTTAAATTTGGGAATTGAACAACAATTTATGTTTTGTAATTCAAGCACGTGGCTAGTGCTAAGATACTCATGTTTTTCTTTCCGCTGCAAACTCTTAAACTATTTTATGATGAATGTTTGGACTTTACTCTGATTCGTTTAGTATTTGTAACTAATGGTTGTGGTCCTGGTTTGCTCGCACCCCTTAACGTATAAACTCCGTTAGTGGTAAATTTGGGGGTGTGACATAGAAGGACCAGCTTTAGCAGATTGATTGAATGAAGCTTTAATAACCTTCAACTTGTTAGCTTCGACCATCTTTGCAGCAACATTTTCTTCATTCAATTGTTTTTCATCTTTTTCAACCTGTTTTCCATTAGAAATAACTCCCTCCTTTGACATAAACCCACGAGAAACAAACTTAGAAGCAGATTTATCAACCAAACTTTCCTCCCTCTCCACTTTCTTGTTTGATTGAGACTTTGATTTCTTTTTCTCAGATTTCTCAGACACAAACTCAGAATAATCACCAAGCGCATCAGAAGATTTGACATCAGCCAGAGAATCAGTTTGAATCACTGGTCGTGGTAATTGATTGAATTCTTCTCCGCCAAACACTCTTTTGAAATTCGCATCGTTGCACAAATAACTTGTGAAAGAGTGTGAATTCTTCAAATTATTTAATTGACGATTCAAATCCAGAACTTGAACATTTAAATCTGATATCTTCTTCTGAGCTTCGCCCAAAGCCTTTTCTGAATCAATTAACTGTTTTGAAGCTCTGTTAGACAAAAACTTTTCTCTTCTCAATTTATCATGTGCATTATACACTTCATGTGTAACTTTGTCCACCTTTCCTTGATAAATTTCTACATTTCTTGTGACATCCGAGAATTTCATGGTTAACTTCCGTTAGACAATTCCGTTAGTTACGTTATAAGTGTTAACTTAGTAACTAATACTTAACTAGGCCGAATACGTCCACGTCCTTTGGTTGATCACCAAACCCGCCCATATATGTTATGTGTTCAATTATTTATGGTCATTATGTGCAAACGTGATTTAAATGCATAATTATTAATAAAAAGCATGACTATTTAATTAATTGATAAATTATGTGACAAATTGCTTATTTGGATTATTATATGTTAACCGGGTAATTAAGTGTATGCATACATGTTTAATGATTGGGCTAGTAATTTGTTAATGATGGACTAATCATGGGCTAATGATGGCTAATCTTTGGGGGCCCAAATCCCAATGAAAGCCCATGAGACCATTAGTATTTAAATGAGATTAAACCCTAATTCTCTATTTTACATCATCATCCACAAACACACACACTCTCCATCCTCTCTCTCTCTCTCACGATTTCTGGACCAGCCCAAGAACCACCAAGAATCAGCCATCATCTCTGGTTAGTGAAGATCATCCATCGATCCAAGAACAACCGTGAGTCCCATGACCATCTTTATGTGTTTTCTATGTGTTTTACCTTCAAAGCATGCTTAGATCTTCATGTAATCACTTGATCTTCTGTATTAATGCTTAGGAATGCTAGATCTATCATAAAAACAATAACTTTATGTGTGAAACTGATCCATACTGAAGATTCATGCTAGATTAGGTTATTTTGTGTAAAATGTGTTCTTGAAGATTTGATGATGAAAATGCATGTTTATGATGTTAAAAATGCTCCTGTGATGTTCCTAAATGATTATGTATGCTTGAAAATGAATTACATGAAGTATGGAGGCTGTTAGAAAGATTTTTAGTCAAATTTACGGTTTTTTTAGCGACTAGCGACACTGTGCATTCATTAGGAGAAACTATCCAGCGAAACTATGCATATCTCCTTCCAGCGACACTGTGCAGCGAAACTGTAGTGTCTCTTGTGAACGAAACTGCCGAGCATAGACCTTGTCCCTGAACGAAAGTTCAACCAGTTCCTAGCGAAACTAGCTAGCGAAACTGCCAGTTTCTCCAGCAGTTTCTCCAGCAGTTTCGCCAGACTAAACCCAAACTTGTGCAACTTATTTAAATGTTATGCCATGACTTGTATGATTATGCTATGATGAAACATGCTTTGATTTCTGTAATATGTGAACCCTTGTTTATGATCAACCATCGGTGTCGTGTGTCGTTATGTCGTGTCGTAGTTCCAACGTGCTATGTTATGGGCCATAGTGACGATAAGTTAATGATTAGACACAAAACTAATACTTAAGACCTAAACGTGTTCATAGGTCTTCGTTAAGCAATATTTGGATTAATTAGCAAGTGTAGCTGAGCAACCTAAGGTGAGTTTCATTAACCCTTTAATTGTGAGCCCGTTTGGGACACAACAAATGAACTTAACGAAAAACAACGCTGACATTTTAAGGTATTACCAAATGAGATACCTGTTATGGAAGTTGGAGTGTTTTATGGGGAGCACTTGCAACTGTCCATCCTTGGGGTTTCGAATGAAATCCGGAAACAACCATTTTGACACTTAAACTCTTTTTGGGATTTCAGATGAAATCCAAAATAAACGTTTTAATATGACTAGTGTAGGTTAAAGTCTAAACCAAATGATATCACATGATTTCTAAGGATGACTTAAAAACTTAAAAGTCCTCAATTTAGTACTGTTGATCTGAGAAGCAAGGGGATGTTGGGTAGATCTACTGAGGGTTTGACAAACCCTGCTCCGCGGTACACAAATGTGTAACCAACCGGCTGGAGGCCGAACGGAGTTCAATATTAGCCTGTATTAGTTGTGGGCCTCCCAAAAGGGACACAACTGGAGGCACCAACCATCGGCAAATGCCGAACTCTGTTACGTCAGCTTTCAGCCCTGGTATGACTTCCTTAGTGCATGGAAACCGGATTAGCTACCCGCGATATCGGTTGACCGCTTTAACTTTTACTTAACTAGTGCATATTCGGTAATTCAACACTTGGCAATGTTTTGCAAATCTATTACTTATTTATATGTTGATGAATACGATTATGAGACCGGGCCAATGCATGTCATGCCCACCGTGAACTCACCAACCGTTAGGTTGACACTTGTGTGGTTTTCACTTTTGCAGATCGCTGAGGAGTATCCACTTGAGGTTGGCATGGCGCTTGAAGTTACTTAACTTTATTTTAAACTTAATTTGGGAATTAAACAACTATTTATGTTCTGTAATTAAAGCACGTGGTTAGTGCTAAGATACTTATGTTTTTATTCCGCTGCGTACTTTTGAACTGTTTTTATTATGAACATTTGGACTTTACTCTGATTCGTCTAGTATTTGTAACTAATGGTTGTGGTCCTGGTTTGCTCGCACCCCTTAACGGTGTAAACTCCGTTAGTGGTTAATTGGGGGTGTGACATTTCTCGTCAACAATTTGTTTTCTTTTGTCAAACTGGTGACTTTGTTATTATTTTTTTTTGGGAAAAACCCAGCAAAATAAATAGAAAACCAACAAAGTACAAGAAGAGAGCACACTAAACCATATGGAAGGACATTTCCCAACCTAAATGGCTACGTGGGCATAGAAACACAAAACAACAATCCTATCATCCAAAATGCAACCAAAATACAAGATAACAAGAATATAACATAAACAACCTAACCAAAGAAAATAAAAAACAGCACAACTGGTCCCAATATCCAAATTGCAACTAGACCTCCCTTTCCACCAAGCAATCTTCATAGTAGTCCTCTTGCTCTTATGCAAAGGCATTAATCTCCAAGACATATAACCCAAGATACTATTATTATCCATCCAAACGCAACATCCTATGAACCATCTATCATGCAAATCCATGACATCAATCATACCCAAAACCCAAGCAATCCCCATCAGAAGCCACAAATCCAACTTAGAACCAAGAAACACCCACTTCCTGTAAATCCTTATACCACCAATGGAAATGACTAGCTTAGCAGCCATACACTTGGCACTAACACTACATTCATTGTTCCAAAAACACCACACATTCAAGTAGTAGCCTATTAGCACAAAAATCTCCACACCCAACCTGCTGCACCAAGCCATATCAGGGGTAACCATCATCCATATGACATCATTAATCGTAACCTTAACAGTGCTCCAAGTTGAACACATATCCTTGCTAATGGTATTGCAACTATTAGCTCCATTATGACTCATCCATTTTTTGAGTAAAGGGTTTTACCCCGGTGATATATATAAAACAACCACACAAAAAATACAAGTAGTAGAGAGAGTCTCTACTAGTTCTCAATCAGGGACATGCCCCCGAAGAGTAAACCAAACAACTACCAAAACAACCTAGAGACCCACCTAGGCAAACCCTAGCAGCAAAATGACAAGAAAAACACAACGCAAATCAGCCACCGTCATCCGAAATCTTGCCACCTGTAGGGCTATTATTATTAAGGCATGAACATTAGTGGGCTTTGTGTTTGGGCTTATTAGATATTGGGCTAGTTAGTGATTATGATTGGGCCATGTGGGCTTCTAGCTAGGTTTGCGATTTTTGTAAAGGCTATATAAGCCTCTCATGTAAGTGTTTATGATTAAGCTTTCTAGATACCATTTACGATTTCTTCTTCATCTTTGGTGTTCACGAT
>JBCNJP010007512.1:0-18929 GCA_039602395.1 Deinandra increscens subsp. villosa
ACAAATATATTATGTAAATATTTTATGTATCTTTGTATTTATCACTTCCCAAAATTATGGGATTGTGATTGATTCTTGTAACCCCTATATAGGGATATTATTTGGTGAATACATTCTCAAGGATCCCTGACAACTATCAAGTATTTAGGGTTTGTTGATTGATCTGTTTTACTATTGTTCGTGTGTTGTTTTATGATTACTTGATAGTATTTGCCTTTTGCATTTGTGTTGATGTCTAATTACGTCAGATAGAGCCGGCCCTGGGCCTGGGCCATCTGGGCTACAGCCCAGGGCATCACACAATTATGGGGCAGAAGGTTTATTTTAAAGCCCAATAGTATTAGTGTTAGTGGGTTAGAGACTTAGAGTTTGTGGCGGCCGATAAAAAAAACTAATTACGTATTTGTTTTGCTCAATTGATCGCTGGAAAACCAAACGTCCGAAGACTCCGAACGATCAGGCCGATCGGCGATCAGTCATCTAACTCATCTGCGATCTCAATCTGATAATTTCCAATCTCCAAAGTAACGGCGATCTCACTCTCCAATCTTCAGGTTAGATTCCGTAATCCGCATACTTGAGTCTTGATATTGCTCACGCCAAGTTCATATTATCTTCGTTATGTTCAGGTTTGATTTCATATTATCTTCGTTCATATTATCTACGATCATCTCTGCAATCTGTACTCTGCTTCAAGTTTATGACGTTTATGGTTTGTCAATCATCAATTGCGATGATTTATATGTTGTAATTCGATGTAAGTTTGAAACTTTTTATTTAGTTAATAAAATCGGCGTGGGGATGAGCCGCCTAGCTTGACTAGGTTCCAAACCCTTAAAACTTTGTGTTGTACTATTTAAAGTTTTTAATAGGGGGCATATTTTCGACTCGCGCCCTGAGCATCCAAATTCTCAAGACCGGCCCTGACGTCTGATGGGCATTTTATCATGCTCTCTTAATTCTTTTCAATGGTTAGATAGGTAAAAAGTTAGTTTTTATGTATTTATTAACTTCATGAACAAAATAAAAGATGTATGATGATAATGTTTTGTTCAATATGTTTTAGTTAGTTTCTTATACTCTTTACATTTCTACGAATGGTTTTATGAGTCTTTATGGATGGGTTTATTGGGATGAAATGTAGTTGGTGATTAGAAGTGTAGGTTAACATGGTATAATTTTTGGTTTTTTGGTAATGACTTCTTAATTTTTTTGTAGGTTTGATTTGTCTTCTTTATTCTTTGTTGGCTGCAATCAAGTTACAACTACAAGAAGGGTAAGAAAGAGCAAGTTAACAATTTAGAGTTAATTTCCTTTATGGTCTCTGTGGTTTGGGCCAATTAACGTTTTTAGTCTAAAAGTTTAAAAATCCGATTTTAATCCAAACGTTTTATTTTCATTTCAATTCCAGTCATTTTTTTTTAACCACGTTAGATTTTTTCTGTTAAGTATGGTGAACTGACAAAAATACCCGTTTTATTAAAAATTAAAAAATTGAAAAATAATAAAATTTTCCCACCATACCCTTTCATCCCTATCTCTATGTTCTCATACCACCACCAGATCTAAAAAACCAACATTCTTATACCACCACCAAAGCTCACCACCACCACAAATCAATACTGACGAGCATGGCTGATGAAACGATATCGAAAAACCGACCACCATTATGAGATCTAAAAACCGACGATTTTGGGGGTTTCTCACATAAAGGAGAAACTTTTGCGGTCGGGGGCTTTACATTTATATAAAGATGTAGGTTTTTTTGTTCGGAGGAGCACGCCGGCCTTAAGGTTAAACTGGTCCACGGTGGCTGGTTCTTGAAGGTGTTGAACTAGGGTTTGTTCGAGAGGAAATGTAACTGGTTCCTCAAGCAAAATTCGAAACGCCGTGATTTGGAACCAAAATGGGACTGGTTCTCTCTCCATCAACTCTCCAACATTAATTTGGGTAAAACCCCACATTTTGTCTTCTACCCTATCATTTTGTCTTCTACCCTATCACGGTTCTGACCATGTCAAAGTCATAAAGCGGCGGCGCAAGTGGGTGAAAGCCCTAACACATCGGCAATGCGGTAGAGCCATCACGTCGAGCGCTGATTTCTGTGCGCTCCGGCGACCGTTTGGGTCGCAATTCCGTTCTGTCTCGGTATCACTAGCAACCGCAGAGGTTTTTATGGTGGATTCCGGCCAGGACCTCGACTCTGACAGCTTTTGAATCGCGATTCCGGTAACCCCTGTCACGATTCCGAATGGATCTTTGGTTCATTATGGTGAAATGGGGGCTATTATATGTAAACAATCAGATGTAGATCTGATTTGGAAAATATATATTTTTTATTTGTTTTTAATTTTTATAAACAGAAATATTTTTGTCATTTCATTAGATCAGACAAAAATTAAAAGTGTTAAAAAATTATTAAAATTGAAACAAAAATAAAATGTTTGGACTAAATCGGATTTTTTAAACTTTTGGGCTAAAAGCGTTAAATAGATCAAACTACAAGGACCAAAAAGGAAATTAACTCCAAGATGTAAAGTGCATTGAATCCTCTTAATCCTTAACATAATGTTTTTTTTACTCATGAGAATTATGAGTGATCACTAACAACATAACTACACAGGTAGTAGTTGATTTAAGAAAGTATTTTTGCTTCATGTCTTCCAAGGGGTTAATAATCTTATTATTTTTCTAGTATTTAAATTTATAATTCCATTGTCATTTCATTTTTCGTTTGTCGTGGGTCTACAGGTATCAAATCCATAATGGTTCAGCTAATCGGATTTTTAAAATGGTCCGACTCCACCACGAAGCGTGGGTCGACCAACTTGTATCATACACACTTCAACCACACAAGTTAGAATAACCAACATAAAGTTTTATTACCAAAGTTAATTTTTAGGAGGTTTTAACTTTATATTTTTAACCTTATTTATTTTTATATAAAAAAAATTACCATATATTTATTATAATGGTCAAAACGGAACATGACTGCCTGCTAGGTAGCATGTTGATTTTTTTTTAAACAAAATTCCTCTACCTTATATACAATATTTACCGGAGGTATTAACAATCAGGGGTGGATCTAGGAAAACAAATTAGGGGTAGCGGGGACTAACGAGGGTTTGGGGGTAGCGTCCCCGAATTTTTTTTTAGGCGATTAACGGGCTTTTGATCATATTTTCAAGGACAATTCCTTCCAGGGATCGCGAAAAACCGAAAACCTATAAAAAATTAAAAAAACTGCACGTCGGGGTAAAAGTTCAGGGGCAGCGGGCGCTACCCCTGAGCTCTTACTATGTCCGCTCCTGTTAACAATTCTGATGGTCAAAACGGAACATGGCTGCCTGCTAGGTTGAATTTTTTTTGTTGACTTTTTTTGTTGAACGAAATTCCTCTACCTTATATATACAGTATTTAACAGAAGTATTAACAATAGAACAAGTATCTTGGTCGTTTGTGGCGCTTCCCTTGAAACCTATGGGCCCAAGTTCGAGACCCGGGGGTGTGGTTTTTTTTTTTGGCACCCCTCTCCAAATTGGGAGTATCATGCTAGATTGACTTTTTTTCCGTTATTAATTGTTGCCCTTGTAGACGGATATAGAACCCCCCCCCCCCCCCCCCCCTCCAAAAGAATACATTTTTTTGTACGTTTAACATCATCTTTTAATAACAAACTTCTCATCCGTTTCTTTTTTACTAACCTTTTTTCCCCGTTATCCCAGAATAATACTTTTTTTTAACGTTTAACACCATATATTAATAACGAACTTCTCATCTGTTACATATTTACTAACTGTTGAGATTTTTCAAATTAATCCAGAAGATAATCCAAAAGACCCGCAGGACTCGGTGTGTGCTACATAACATCTTCTTTTACACTTTGATGTTACAAAAACGAACGCATCTCCTTTCTTTATATTTGTTTGTAGTTTTTAATTTATGCTTCTCCTTAATATAGCTTACAATATGCCTACAAAAAAAAAAACAGACTTCGAGTTTTACTACGTCTCCTCATATACCTTCCATTTCTGGTATATTCGTTCTTTTATTTTGAATATCTCGTGTTATTTCTAAGCCTTTTGTCTTTGTTTGTAGTTTCTAGTTCCCAACTTTGAAGGTTTTAAGTTTTATAATGTTATGTGTTCTACTATAACTTATCTACATGACTATCTCTTAGTCTAGGCTTTCCAGTTAGTATAACACTTATAACTACGCAGCATGACTTTAAAACTAGTTCTATTTAAACCTTAATTTTTATAAAAACTAATACCAATTTCCAGTTTGCATGAAATGTACAAGTAAATTAGCAACCTATATGCACAATCTCCTTCTTAAGGACTACTTTTTCCGCTGATTCAATTGCCCTTTATCCGTAAACGTCTGAAAGCCGGCATTATAGCTCCGCCGCGGCCTATCTTTCTGGTTCGCCGGCGCCGACGGCTCTCGCTCTTCCGTTTGCATACACACCCGCCATATCTTCACCGACCTATCTAAACTACCACTATACAGCGTCCACGACTGTTCACTAATTCCGTCATCCACCGCCAAACACTTCACCGGCCCACGGTGTCCGCTCAAAACATACATACACTTATGCTCTCCTCCGTCGTCTCTCCGCCACACACGTATACTCGCATCCGCCGAACCGCTGAAAACCATACTCCCCGCTGCCGCCAAGCACAGAACCGCCAGATTATGACATCTCAAAACCCTACCACCGGATAACAGCCGATCTCGTTCCCAAAAGTGCAAAAGCCCGTCCGATAAACCGGCGTACACCACCGTCCCCGACGGATTAACCACCAGTGACGTCACCGCGGATTCCTGATTCAACAGAGTGTCGACGAACGAATGCTTCGTTCGTTTCCCCGGCATCTCCCTTCGCCACACTTTCACCGCTCCATCCGCTGATCCGGAGAAGACGAAACCGTCAAATCCGGCCACCACCGTGTTAACGGCGTCATCGTGAGCAGGAATCGATTCCAGACATTTGAAATTCGATACGTTCCACACTTTAATTGTTTTATCCCAGGAGGCTGAATACAGTAACGAATGATCTTCGCTCAGATTGAGACTAGAGATCACATCGAAATGTTTGATCCAAATCGCAGGCCGATTTCCCCTCACCTCCGTGTAATTCTTCGGTTTTATGGATTTTTCCATGATCGAAGTCAGATTCGGTAGAGTCTCGATCTTCTTATAAACGCTAGGGTTCTTAACTGACGCGTTCCAAACCCTAATTTTGCCGTCGCTGTGACCGGTGAAGATCTTATCGTCTGCAATCACAATCGCTTTAACCAATCCGCTGGTGGATTTGAATCCGGTGAATTCCTTTCGATTTTTCCACACGCGGATGTTCTTACTATCAGATCCGGTGTACAACATATCCTCAATCGCCGCCAATGAATATACATTCCCTTCTTCACGGACAAGAGAAGCCAGCAATCCGGTGTAATTAGAATAGAAATCCGTACAATCAGGAGGAACTGATTGTTCTCGATACGACCATTGAGAGCTTGCCACCGGTGATGTTTGCGCGGAGGTCATGTGATCGGATAATGGAGGTGAATAGGTATCCCATAGATGCTCGTCGGTACATGGAGTCTCGTGGTCGGAGGAATGATCAGGTTGAGAATCCAGCATGTTGGTTCTGGGGAGATGAAACTTTTCCACGGCATGATTTGGGCGATTCCGGCGATGATGATGATCGGTGTTAATTAGCATGGGGGATTTCCGCGGTCCTACATTGCTATTTTGCCATACAAATCAAAATTGAGGTAATGAAGCTATCATCATAGGTTTTCGGTTTTCTATTTTTGATTTTGAGAGAAGGTGGAAGTTGATGAGAGAGAAATCAGAGAATATGCGAATTCAAAATGTCAAACAACGTAAATCAACAAGAACTTGTGTAGGAAAAGAGTGGTTGGAGAATTTGTAGATTTACGTGGAAATATATTCATGAAAATACATAAATAAATAAGTGGTTTTTCATACTAATTTCTTGTAATTTGAAGGAAAAAAAAAAAAGCTAAACATAAAATACTTCAGACGAGCCGAATCCAGACGAGCAGTGGTCACAGACAAATTACTTAAACAACTTTTCGAGACAACTTGACATGCACGCTCGACATTAGAGGTGCACAAACCGTTTTTTTTAGTAACCGGTTACGGTTAGGAATTTTTGACATAAAAACTGGTTTTTCCAATAACCGGTTAGGTTACAAAACGGTTTCTGAGCTGGAAAACACCCCCGATTGCAACCGGTTACGGACTGGTTAGGAACCGGTTTTTATAATCATTTTTTCGGTTAGGGACGAGCTGGGCGGTTTTTTTCTCTTAGAAGTATCACCTACAACTTGTAAAAAAACATAAAAAAGTTCATTTTTTATTGCATACTTGAATAGCAAGCACACTAAAATATGAAAAACAAACATCGAAAGAGTTTAAAACTCATAACATCCAAGACAAAAACATGAAAAGAAACTAATTTATTCTTCGTTGCACATCGGTTTCGTTTACTCGTTTGACTCCCCCGAGCTAGATGAACCGGACCTCAAGTAGTAGTCCCATCCGGCTTCATCATCGGTCATTCCCGGGGGTTAATCCACTAGCAACTTCTTCTTCGTACAAGTTGTCTTCGTACTCTAGCTCTCCTTCGACTCCATCGAGTGTAGCAAAGTTTTGAATCCTTTCAGCACCATACAAGTAATCCTTCAAACATATGAACATCTCAACCGAAGCCGGAGTAAATCTCGGGCCATGATGGAAAGCACGGGAAAACAATCTTTCTTTGCTTTCCACCAAGCCAACGTATCAAAGTTTTTAAAACTCGCCATCCCAATCCCGATAGAAAATCGGTCCCCGTATACCTTCCGAGTTCGCTACTTGAAGTGTTACCCCTTTGCCTCTTAGCATTATTTCTTGAAAACATGTTGTACAAGTCCACAAATTGGTTGTTGCTACTACTAGCACCCGCACCTAAATGTTGTGCTTGTTGCCTCATAGCTTCGTGAATGGTTGATGTTTGACCATACTTAGCAACATAAACATCAAACAAGTTTGCAAGCTCTTAATTAAATTTATTTTTTAAATCTGTATCAATGTTTTCGTCAATTGTATACAAATCGAAAGAGTAACATATATTTTCAATTAACGATTCGGTCCCACCGCATTTATGCAAGGGTGTAAGGCGGCGACACAAGTTATAACTGTCGTCATATCATAAACAAACTTGGTAAATTTTTCTTTCATTGGTTTAACCATGTCGGGAAAATGTGACTCCATATATGAATAATCGTTTAATTGTTTTGACATCACATACAATTGGTTTAAAACTAATGGACTAGCTGGGTAATAAATCGCGAAAGTAAAGTTGTTGACGTTTTAAAAACATTAAGCAACTTTGTCAATTTTCAATAAGAGACCATTGTTCAAGAGTAAATGGCACAAGTTTAGAATGCCTTGAACAAATATCGTTGTGATAAGACCTTAAACTATCTTTTTGTTGCATTGCCTTCTCGAACATGTTACAGGTCGAGTTCCATCTAGTAGGCATGTTACAAGTTGAGTGGTGTTAGAACTTGAAGAAGCCATTTGAGATATTGAGTGTTTTGATTGATTTTTTTAGTGTTTAAGAGAGAGTAAAGAATTGTGTGTGGATCAACCCCAACACTCACTAACTATTTATAGTAGTTTAGGAGGGTCAAAATACCAAGAAAAGAGCAAAAAAAAAAACGGTCAAAAAATTAGCCCAACAACTATATAGCCGTTGCATGCACAGCTCCGGTCTAATCGGTTTCTAACCGGTTTTTGTATTCGGTTTTTATAACCGGTTGTAATAACCGGTTGCTCCGTCTGAACAGGGGCGGCTTAACCATTTTAGGGGCCTAAAGCGAATAAAAAACTGGGGCCCTTTTCAATTGTCAAGTTATAAACCATTTTACTTTATCAGGGATTGGACCTACAAAAATAAACGAATTTCTATTGTTCTAGTTTAGCAAGACCAGACTATACTTATTATTTCAAGTTAAAACGAATATTATAGTAAAATTTAAAAAAAAAAAACTAGATATTATCACTAATGAAAACTTAAGATAAAATCACCGGTCAACAAAAACTAAAACATGTAAATAGTTTTAGACAATGTTAAGGAAGTGTAGATAATAAATGAGTAACCTAGTACCTCAACTTGAAGTTTCTTTTCAAAATAAAATTGTAATTCCTCTGATCTTGTAGTCTCAATTAACAGCTACCTTTATAGTTTATAGCTTGAAGCAAACAGCAAATAGATAAATAATTTCTTAGCTCCTTCTTTAAAATCTCAATTAACAGAACCGATTCACTACTGATTTACAACAAAAACTAATTTAATTTCACAAGAACACAAAACCAAGTCACAGAATCAATTGAGATCTTGCAGAAGAGATGATAGAATTAAAGATTAAGTCATTAGGATGTAGTGTAACATACCTTCTATTCTTCAACAAAATATAGAGACATTGATGGCCGCCAACGATTAGGTTTTCTATTGCGATTATAGCTTCTGGTTGGAATCTTTAATTGAAGGCATTGATGATTTCGATATTGTCGTTCTGATGAATTACATCTCCCTAGCGCCTCTTTGATTTCCAGGATTTTAGCTAAAACATACGCACTACAAATTGCAGATGGGGCCCTATATTTTCTCCACTTTTGGGCCTCCCATAAAATAATTTCGACCCTACTAAACCACGGAGCAGCAAGCTTGCAACAATGATAATTTGTCCAGCCCAGCATATGGATAGCATTAAATTTCAAAATTTTGGGGCCTTATAAAATGGGGGCCCAAAGCCCTAGCTTTATCAGCTTTGGGCTTGGGCCGCCCCTGCGTCTGAATCCTATAATGGATCCCTAACCAGCGGGTCAGTTAGAAACCGAACCGGTTTCTATAATAACCGGTTACAACCGTAACCAATTTCGGTTTTTTTTCTTTCTCTAACCGGTTAAATAACCGGTTTTTATGTGCACGTCTACTCGACATACTACTACACAAATATTGACATAGTTATAATTATTTTATTATAAATTAAAGTATTATTTATTATGAATATGAATTGTTTTGCCAACATTTATTGTATTTTTTTTTCTTACAAACATAATTGATCCAAAGTACCTTATCTTTACAACATCAAAAGAGACCCACCTAAAGGGCCCAATTTAAGAGTCAGTAAAAAGTAAAAGGCCCAAGAAGTTAATTGGGTTTAGAGGAAACCATGGGAGCTTATATGGTATATGGAAGAAACCAAGAGTCTAGGCAAGAAATGATTAAAATTGTGTGTTATCTTCTTTTCCCATCCCTTTAGTCACCCATCCCTTTAGTCGGTATATAGTTCTATCTTCTCATCTTCTTCTAGTTTCTCATTCTTGTAATCCATGTGCGATTTTAATAATAACGAGATATCCGACCCGCACGTTTCCGCGAAGCAAGACCCTTTTGTATGATTTTTGAAACTTTGATCAGTGTCGCTATTGTTATGTATGTACGTATATATTGTTGACAGTGGGTAGTAAGCATCACTTACCATGTCATATTTATAAGATTATTACGATCCGTGTGTTACCGCGGAGCGAGACATCTAAAGCACGTAAAATCCAATGAAGGTCATTTAAACACAACTATATTACCTAATTGTTTGTAATTTGATAAAATTAAACAAACGAAGTTTTTTTTTAATGAGAAAAAGCAAGAGCCATATGGATTGATACAAAAGTTTTACATTATTCTATAAAATCATGCATAATCGACTTTTTTTTTTTTGTCTCTGATATTCCTCGTGATTGTTTTTTGTTTGCAGTTGATTTTATTATTTTATTTTAAATTAACTCATCCTCTATATATTTTTATAAAGGAACTTCTATATCTATCTATCTATCTATCTATATCTATACTATATAATAAACAAAAAGTTTAGTTATATCTTAATTAGTAAAAAAAGATACTTGTCATCACTATAAAATTTTGGGTTAAGCCAAAATTTTTATAAATAATTATCCAAATACTAAATTTTCATATTATGGTTTATTTAATTAAAACTTTTAATAAATAATTATCCAATAATTAATTATTCAAATATATCTATATCTATACTATATAATAAACAAAAAGTTTGGTTATACTTTAACGATTAGTAAAAAAGGCACTTGCCATCACCATAAAATTTTGGATTAAGTCAAAATTTGTATAAACTATATAATAAACAAAAAGTTTGGTTATACTTTAACTAGTAAAAAAAAAGACAATTGTCATCACTATAAAATTATGTATTAAGTCAAAAATTTTATAAATAATTATTCAAATACTAAATTTCCTTATTAGGGTTTATTTAATTTAAACTTTTAATAAATAATTATCCAATATATCTATATCTATATCTATCTATATCTATCTATACTATATAATAAACAAAAAGTTTGGTTATACTTTAATTACTAAAAAAAGACACTTGTCATTACCATAAAAATTTGGATTAAGTCAAAATTTTTATAAATAATTATCCAAATACTAAATTTCCATATTAGGGTTTATTTAATTTAAACTTTTAATAAATAATTATCCAATAAGTAATTATTCAAATATAATTTTTTATATCAAATTTAGTAATTATCCAAATAATAAATTTTAACATTAAGGTTAATATTTTATTCAAGATAATATTTTTATTGCATATATATTATATTTTATTAAAATAATATATTTTATTACATATACTTTAATACTTTAATATAATGCTTATAATACTTTATTCATAATAATATTTTAATTAAATATTATGCATGTTTAAATATTTTATTCCATTTAATTTTATAACTTTTTTTTTTACTTTAGTTGAGTTTAAATTAAAATTTACCAAGTATTTCATTTCAATATAATAAACAAATCATTATTTTTCATTACTAGAATTTTTTTTAACTCCAAACATCTGGTTACCCGGAGGTCTTATCAAACGATATTACCCATGATACATTACGACCGCAGTCCGTACGAGTAACCAAGACCCTCTGTGTTGCACATCCATCCCAGAGGAAACACACCGCCTAAATGTCCACTGTCGTAAAATCTTTGACCCACCTATAATTACCGAAATAAAATAAATAACTAAAAAGAAGAAGGAAGATTAAATATATGAAACAAATGAATAGAGGCAAATCAACAACGATGAATCATAAAAACTTATTCGCTTTGCCCTGTTTTTTAAGGAGAAATGTAAAATTAAAAATGATTTAGAAAGAAATTCCCTATTAACAATAAGGAAGTTCATGAATAGTAATTCCTGGAATGTACATCCTCCCCAACACAAGGTACATTAGTTTTATGCATTTTTAGCCAAGCTTGGTTCTCCATGAATAGTTTTTCACGTTAGTTCCCTGCCGTTTTGCCGGCGTTACATCCATTATCTCACAAAAAAGTGATTCAAACTTCAAAAGGTAACTTCTAAGAGGTTATTTTGGTCTTTTTACAACCTCACAATCACGTGAGTAGAGAAGACGACACCTCTGCACACGTTACCTCCCATACCTGTACTATCCATATGCTCTCTCTTCTCCTTTTCGCCATCATCTCTTCTGATTTCAAGGATAGGCAGAGAAATTGCTCTGTTGAATCCAACAACTCGCTGATCATCCTCTTTCCCTCTCCCTCTACACGGTTGCCGGAGGTTTTGGCTTGAATTTCGTATTTGTTGTTGGTGAATTGGATCAAGTCGGTGTAGAGATATGTTGCTGTACCGGTCTTGCCGTCTGAGACCGTTGCTCGGAATCGTTTGGAATGGCCAAGAGCTCACCCCTTTTTGCGTTTCAGAGGTTAGGGTTTACTATTTTTTCCGTCCATTTCTTGAAAAGTTAACAAATGGGTATCTTGAACAGTTAACAAATGGGTATTGTCTTTAGTCGTACACCTCCCTTGGTCCTTTAAATTGGACATTAGGTTCCTCTATACACAAATCTCCTCTTCTACATGCGGTGGTTCTTGCGTTCTTGCCACAGGTATGCGATGTTCTTCAATGCTACTCTGCCTATGTTCTTTTTTATTAATTGTCATTGTAGCTTATGATCTGTCATTGTAGCTTTTGCCTAGATGGTACTCTGCCTATACTCAATGACAGTCTTCTTAATATGTCATTGTAGCTTCCGATCGTTTCCTTTTTCATTCTCTAAGGGTATTGGCAATACAATCGGGAAGGGGGATTCGGGGGGGGGGGGGGGGATCGGTGGCCTCGGTTCGATCGGGAACACCATTGCGGTTGGATCGGGGTCACCGATCGGTGAGGCTCTTTGGGGTACCGACGCCGAGCAAAGTGGGTGTGGGGAGAGAGCCGTTGGCGGTGGGCCCCCCCCCCCCCCCCCCAAACGGCTATATTGAGTTTTTTTTTAAAATTTTTTTTTTTCAAATAAATACTATTTTTTAACCCTATAAATACACACTCATTCCAACCCTTTCCTCACACTTTCTAACTACTCACTCTCTCATTTTTTAAACACTACCACCCTTCATTTTTAAAAATGACTTTCACATCCGATGAATCGTCCGATGAAGATGCCGCTTTTTTGGGAAAATGATGTTCGAGATAGCTCGAGAAGAAGAAGCCGAGAGTTCAAAGCCAATTCGAACACGCAAGACGATTAAAAGAGAACGTCAAGAGGCTCACGATCGGCTCTTTAACAACTATTTTGCGGAAGGTGCTCTATTCGAAGATAAGTTTAAACGTCGTTTCCGTATGAATAAGCGTCTTTTTTTACGTATTGTCAACGATTTAGAAACAAATTATAAATATTTTCAACTAAGGTGGGATGCAAGGGGTAGGATGGGGTTAAGCCCGTTGCAAAAATGTGTTGCCGCTATTAGACAACTTGCATACGACATTACTTCCGATGCGTTTGACGAGTATTTGCACATCGGAGAAAGAACCGCACGACAATGTCTTTATAAATTTTGCAAATATGTTCGTGCTATGTATCATGAAAAGTATATGCGTCGACCATCATGGAGTGATGTTACACACCTCTATGAATTTCATGAAGCGAAACACGGTTTCCCCGGCATGATCGGTAGTATCGATTGCATGCATTGTGTGACAATCCGTCTTCTCAGGTTCTTTCCCGAATTAACCTAAGCTTAAACTGTTATAAATGTTGTGTAAACATTTATGGGATTGACTTATGTTGATCCTGTTATCTAGGGTTTGTGTAACCATCACTATGCAAGCATGCACTTAAGTCTGAACGTTTCATATTTTATGATTTTTTTGTAAATCGTGTTCCATGATTTTATGTGAACACTTGTCATTTTATGTGAGAAGATACCTACGATTTTATGTGATATATGTATATATATGAACACATTATATCCTATTATTTTTATGTGACGAGACGTCACGTAATTAATCATAACGTTTTCATGATTTCATACATGGTTGCTATGATTTTATGCCCATCGGTTTATGTGAACTCAAAATATATATTTATGGATTTATATTCATTATTTAATGTGACGGAGCAAGGTTTATGTTTTTATAAACGTTATACGTTAAATATGTTTTAACATACCCGTGTATTTTTCAACGTTAAAATAATATCCGCTAACCCTGTTAGAGTTTGTTAACACCTTTTAAACTTCGAGGGACCATTCTTGTCTTTATCTAAACCTCATTCCTATCTTGTAAAGTTGTGAGGGACCATTTATGGTATTTCAGTAAAGTCAATTTGAAAACTTTATAAAAGAACAGAAACCGTCGACCGTTCTCATTCAACTTCCGGCAACCGATCGTAGCCTCAAATTTATTGTTGGTATAGCCTCATTTCAATGAGCAATTCGATCATTACAGGTTTTAAATCTTCACCAACTCAACCCTTTATCTCTTGTGAACCCCCTCCAACAACATCACTGTGTCTCTCCGGCGAACCACAGCAAGGAACCCGTACACCACCCTCGATCTTTGTTGTATCCGTTTCAATCAGCGCTATCTGCTTTTCAACCACCACAAATCACCACATAGATGCCGATTAGTCGTAAACAAGAAGACCGGAGTATCACCGACGATCAGTGGGTGTCGCATCGGTCGGGTTCGATACATCATCGTTCGAGTTTATTGTCGTCGCTTTCTGTCAGATCTCATTTCTCACAAGAGGTATTCTTAAAACCCATCTTATATTCGAATATAAACGTTCCTAGCCGTTGCTAGAAACTGCTATAAATTTCTTGTGCTCGTCAATGGAGGTCGGGACTAATAGGGTTTCGGTGGGGAAGAAGATACCTGAACCGTAGTGTATATATACTATATGTAGCGGGTTAAAAAGCAAACGAGTCGGGTAGCCCGGTGATCTGTACGCTGCTTGTTAACATTGTGGTCACGTGTTCAAGACCCACCAACTCCGTTTTTTTCCTTTTATTCGCTGAATTTTGAGTTGCTTCAATCTTATAGAATAAAACTATTTCAAACTGGTTCTAAAACAATAACTCTCCTCCAGCCCAGCGGCTATGTCCTTGGGTTCTAACACTCAGGTCTTGGGTTCGAACCCAGCACCCCTCTAACCTTTTTAATATATTTTTCTAGTTGTCATTTTTATTTCCCATTATCATATTTTCGATCCCCGATCCATTTCGGACGTGTTCCTGGCCCCATAACCGTCAAATATGTCTTTCTTGGACTAAACCTTGTATCATGGTTTTTTTTTCTTTTTAAAACTGAATGTAATGTTTTAGTCAATTTACTCGTACGTTAAAAGCCGTTTACAAACTCGTTTTATGTATATATATTTGTGACTATATATATAGGTATTGTTTTGACCCGATGTTTAATTGACAGTATCCACTCTTTTCGGTGAAATAACTCATTGATATTTTGTAACACTGTGACTATGATATATAAATTATATATGTATATGTTCTAGGATGTGCAAAATGCATATTTATTCTATACTCTCCTCCGTGCGTATTTTCGAAATTTACCAATGTATAATAAAACGATTTTTCCGATAATTCGAACGTAACTGAGATAAACAATACTGATGGTTAATTTGGGTTAATCGCCACACACACATCGAGACATGGGCATAATGGCTAAACACCATCGTCTAGGTTGTGTTGTTAGTATTCTAGACACACACTTACGTATGTATACTCGATAGGTGTTTGGTAGAGAACACAAGACCTACCGGTTGCTACTTGCTATGTTGTTTATTTGGATTTGCTGTGCACCCAAAGGTGAGTTTCACGGCCCCATTTTACTGTTTTAATCCTGTTGGGGGAGATTAACATGCATCAACTATACAACTGAGATAATTAGACTTTTATATATCACTTGAAGTACTTGTAGCACACTGATACAACAAAGTCCTTCTTATGGTACCGTTAGTATTAATGACGATAGCGGGAGATATATTGTAGTACTACTGGGTCTGACAAACCCCACCCGGGTCAGTCGCGCTGACTCGATTGGATATCGAACGAGTGTTATATTCGTCCTAAACACAACAACGCAAACTGTAAACAACTGTTAGCTTCGGTGACCATCAACGTGCGAAGTTTCATGTATATAGCGTAGCTAGCTATTTGATATATATTAGTGATTATGATCTTACAAACTTGACTGTTGTTGAACAGTCAATCTTAAACTCAACTTGACCGTTGTTGAATGGTCAATCTTAAACACAACTTGAACTGTTTTGAACAGTGGCACTACTTTCAACATTAACTGTTTTTGAACTGATAAACCTGTGAACTCACCAACCTTTGTGTTGACACTTTTTAGCATGTTATTTCTCAGGTTGCGGATGTTCGAGTATCACGAGTACGCATGCATGAGTCTTGAAACGCTTTTAATGTCTTTGAACAAGCCACGTCACTTTGGGTGACAAAGATTTTAAATAAGTACTTCTATTGTATTTACGCTTCCGCATTTGTAAAACTCTAATTTTATATTTTAATGAAATATGAAACGTTTTTATTAATTATTTGTCGTTTGGTGTAACTAATGGACGGCGATCCTGGTTTGTCACGCTCCCTACGGCGCGTTATCGCGCGTGGGATTTTTGGGGGTGTGACAGATTGGTATCAGAGCCATTGGTTACAGCGAACTAAGATTCGTCTTAGACTGTAACTGTTTTGCATTAGTTGCACATAAACATTTTGCTCATGCATCGTGATACTCACTCCTACATGCACCTGGTTTACGATTTGTCGTTTACATCATCGAATCCCCTTATACTCACGGCGAGGAGCCGGTTAGTCTTGAGTCATTTTTCTTAATCTCTCTAAGTTGTGTACCTCTTGGTTAACATTCATGTACGACGAGACGTCGAATCAGATCGAAGGATCACGTTTATACTTTTGACGAGCTGACTGCTACCCGGGATTATTCTGGATTGAACAACTGGGCGTAGTGCCCATACCATGGATGTATGCTGCATACGGAAGGTGGTGTAATACCTCTTCCTGTCCTTAAACTTTTCCCATAACTTAGGAGGTTCTTGTGATACATGCCTTGCATATATTGCTCAACTCTCATGTTCATGGACCGTAATCATGACGTGCTAATAGCGCGATTATCCAACTTTCTGTCGTGGCAACATTGTTTGAATTCAAGTGGTTGCTCATGGGGCACTTGTATCCGCCTCTGCTACCCTGATCACTTTCATATTTTCTGTGATCTCTTAAGATCTTTCCCTTCTCGATTTTATCGCGTTATGCGTTGAAATAATACGACTTGAGTACAATTCTTATAACCCCAATGAAACCTGATGCGGATCGACTGAAATTCCCTCTTTGTGTATCGGATTGCAATCACGCCAGTATGTGTGATAATTATTCTCTGACTTTGAGCTAAGCTAGGGTCATTGTGATAAACCCTACTCAGATCCTATTGAGCTAAATTTCTAGCTGACTCGCTTTGGGTGGGTCATTTCAATCTGAGTGAGCATTCTATTCTCGAAAACTTGTCTCATTAACCAAATTCTGCTCAAGATAACCATGGGTTAGTGACCGCACCATACTTGGTAGCTGAAGTAAGAGGAACTAGGGTGACCATATAAAGTAAATCACAATTACGGGTGCACACGTAAATGTAATTTGCAGTATATGGATATCCTGGAGAATCCTACTAGGCAAGCCAATGGCCGTATTGGGACCAAATTCCTGTAAAATTTTTTTTCCTCGTGGTATTGAATATTGAACATGTTGAACTCAACCGAATGATCGAAGTTATTTATCTTTAAAAACGCTATCGCACCTAACTTTTCCCTTTTACTATTGGATTCTAATCCATACGTGAACCCTTTTGAGGCATATTATGAGAAGTTGGTCCTGGTAGGACACGGTCACACTCGTGTATTTCAATGACCAGTCTTCCTTAACTACGAACACTCTCGAAGAAACCCTTGACTGGTTTGAAATCATTCTGAATCTTAATTCTATTTTTTTTTTACGATCTTGCCGACCATATCAATCCCTGGAACTTTACGATCGTGAGATAACTTGGACATGCATGCACCGGACGGATAGCTAGTTAACGTTAGATGAACGAATTGGATAAATCATATACCGTGAGCACCGGGGCGTATTTATTGGCTGAAAGCTCTTGTGAAGTTACCCTCTGAAGATTCATACTCCCTGATTTTCTTGTGTAAACCAATACTTGATGCCAGCAAACATCGACACGGTTGTACAAATTGCCTACCACATCGCAAGCATATTTATCTCTAATGGGGCTAATGTTAGTGAGAATCCTTCCTGACTTTCAAACTAATGACTCCTAGTTTTAACGTAAGGACTATTCCGATTGATATCCTGAGCCTGAACTATCGATTTTTATTTGTATAATTCAATCTTCCATGATTTAGCAACCGGCAATTTCTGACACTCGTGCTTTGTAATCCTTTATGTCATGGATAAGCTTCTAAGCTTTGAACCGAAAGGTGTTACACTTATGGTTAGTTTTTCTACTAGTTAACACCATTGATGATAAGACGGCCTTGTGCTTCAATCGCAATAACGATACCAAGATTTATATGGAAACTCTATTTGCACCCATCGAGCGTGAACTTCTTGTTATCGATAATTAACTATGCGATCAAACTATATTTACCCTTCTTACACATTGAGTACACCAAGTTATGCATACATTTTGTAAATTTATTTACGCTCCTCTCATAGCAACTATCGATAAATTTCTGGTACACGAATCCTCATCATCCTTTTCATAAAACTTTCATTAATGAACCTCAGTTTGAACTTAAACCTTATAGCCTGTTTAAAATTTTGATCGTCTTGAAATCTGAAGCATTATGATATTCGCGTTGTGCGTGTAAAACTCTCGAAGATCTTCACTAGAATAGTAAACCTTACCGCATCTTATTAGTATTGTGAATGGAAACTCTTACATCCTTTGTTGTGCATCGTATAGAGCTTTTAATCTCTCACCCCCTTACATTCCAACATTTGGGAGAAACTCGACGAACTCTGTTTTCAATAAAAATGTTCAACATGGTTCGACTAATGACCAATAATGGTGGGTAGCTGGTACGCCTTCAAGGTGCTGGTAGTGTGGTGGGTTAGCTGCGGTACACCCTATATATAAACATTGGTGGCACCTTGATTGTGGGACCAGTACCGGACCAAGGATTGACTTTAGAGTCATACACAAGATCCTCATCATGAGAAACTCCATCTAACGAGACTATGTCCTCGACAAAACTGCTTAATGCTACATTCTCCAAGATTACAGATACCCCTTACGTATTCATACCAAAGGAGACATACCCAAAATAATCAAACTTCATGTTTTCAATTGTCCGAGTCTAGGAGAAAAGTTTTCTAAAGCGAATTTCCTGCCATGATTTAGACGCGAGTTCTGACTCAGATGAACATCAACGTTTTGAAAACCAGAGATTTTCCC
>JBCNJP010007514.1:0-29812 GCA_039602395.1 Deinandra increscens subsp. villosa
ACGTTCCTTGGTTGGTTCTTATTGAAATTGTGTGCGTCAAAGGTTCAACTAACATTGCGATTATTATGTGTTCAATGTCATCGTATTGGCTCACACCGTTGTAACAACCGTGATACTAGCCGCAACGCGCTAATTGTCCTACTTGTAAACAATATAGTCAAAAAAACATTGTACAATTTAGGTCTTCGTAGAAATACACGGTACAAAACACGGATTTTTTTTTTACCAAAAAGCATATCAAGAAAATATAAAACCATGAAAATTGTAACACATGAAAAATAAAAGTAATAATAATACTAGTACACGTGAGTTTTAAATTGGTTTTGAAACCAAATTGATAACACAGATTCGTAGCCCTCCGCCTCGCTCGCACGAATTCTACAACTCGCAAGTTTGAATTTTGAAGTCCGAATTAAATCCCATCTCCTCTAACGAATTAACAAAGAAATAGGGAAGAAGTCGGTATTTATCCATGGCAAAGTCGTCACCGCTTAAACCCATTCAACCACTCAAGATCCTACCTCCCTGCTGCCGCTCAAGACGCTTGTTTATGCGGGACTTTATCTCCGCTGGTACCTTACCGAGAACCACCATCTTCTACCGTAAGAAGAGGACATCGTTTGAGTTCTGAGTCGTGACCCAGTCGTCGCCAATCATCATCGTAGCAGACTCGCTTCCATTGGGTGACTGAGGTAACAATGGACCATGTTGTCCGGCTATAATCGTTCAACAAGCCTGCTTAGGCTAATTGATAATCTTACTTGTTGTTACCAGTTCCGTTGCACCGCAATCATTACTTGATTTGGTCCCGTGTGCAAGTGTTTGCTCGCAATCAGGTTGCTTTTGTTCGTGACCAGCCCATCCCGGCCATATACTCTATCGCCGCCTCACAAAGTGTTTCGGTTTTCCTTGGAGGTAACCATTACGTTAATGTTGATCAGCCATGTTTGGTGTTCTTAGTTGAAATCATATCCGTCTTAAGTCCTGGTTGGTTTCGTCGGTTCCCGCGACTAAAACTCGTTCTCTTTTAAAGAAGATCAATACATAAATGATAGTTTTGTTGTGCACTTATCCGGAAATTGGCACTACACTTAACCTATTCTTTTCTTCCTATTGTTGCTGCATATATATATATATATATGTATATATATATATATATATACATATATCAGCTAACTCCATTTTTGTTACCATTCAGTGAGATATGACATCGCATGAATCCAATTGTATTAAGATCTATATTTTTTATCTTACAAATAACATTTTATGGGAGCATCATAAATGTTAACAAGGGACTGGGTTGTGTAGTGGAATAACCTTTTTCGTAATTCAAACCTTCAATATAATTGATGATGCAAATAAACAAACAACTTGAACATCTCAATTAGGTGGGCTAATAACATGTCAAGTTGTGTATGTCTTGGTCGTTGGAACTCAGTTAACAACCATGTGAGAAATGAAATGCAACATTAATAATTCGGTTGACATTATAATTAATTTATAGGTTCACATATTTACTAAAGATAACCCGGCTGGTTTGCTTACTTTTGCTCATTTAGTTAAGGTACGGATTCCGACCCTTTTCACTTTTAGTATCATTTATCTCTATTCCGGGTTACGACCCATTTGGCCTTCGGCATTTGACACGTTTTGGTCCGTTTGGTTAGTTCGATATTAGTTTTGTTCCGTAAAAGTTAATATGTGATATGTTCAGATTTAAGTAGCCTAATCGTTGTAGCATGCAATATACTTATTAAACTTGTACTCATTATTGCATGTTCCCATAGGCTAGTTACTTCCAGTATGTTGCCTTATATGTTCATTACTCTGTACCCGAGCATTTCTGATCCGTCATATGGGCGTAAATGACGAGGCATTTTCGTGAGGTGCTTAATAATACTCACGGCGTCTCTATTAGGTGCTTGTGTAGTACTTAGGCCACTAGAGGCGTATGGATCGATCCTAGTTCAGTTATACGTTATACGTTATAAGTTATATGTTATATGGGGGATGGGGTAACGTGTGTACGCCACACACGCCATCTCTACTACGTACATTAGCCTAGCTAGCTATGTACACCTCTGTTCTGGCTCTATGGGTACTTCATTATATGTTACACGACTATTTTCTTGATTAATTGTTGGGTAGATTTGATATGTGTTCCGTTATATGTTCCGTTAAATTCAGTTATATGTTATGTTCAGTTCTGTTCCGTCACATGTCTCCTTTTTAAATTTGTTCCCGCTTATGCTCTTATTCGTTTACTATTGTTTCTCCGTTACTGAGCAACTTTTGGCTCAGCCGTATTTTCTTTTGTGTGTTTGCTATGTTCTTTATTCCAGGTAATCAGGAAAATCCGGGGACTCGGGGATGAGAGCAAGTGGAATCAAGGCTTTATGTTATTTTATTTCAGCATTTTAAATAAGACATTAATTAGGATTTCCCTTGAACTTTTGGTTTGTTTTGGTTGTTGGTTCCTTTAAGACTTTGGACTTTGCTATTATTATGAAGGACGTTTTGATTTGATATCTGTAATAGTGACATCTCAACCTTTACGGGTTGGGGTGTTACAAGAATGGTTAGAAAGAATGAGACATAAATATACCACATTTGACCAGGGTCTTTTTGAATAAAAATAATGCCTAAACATACACCAATTCGATTCTGAATATAAACTAAATGCGAACACTTGTAAAAATTGGACGTAGCAACGATATATTTAAAACGTAAAAATCTTAAAAGAAAAAAACAAAATAGGTTTAAAGAACACTAAAATAGTAGAAAAAAACAAACATAAAAAAGATTTAGGCTACGAAAGGAACTAAAAAAAGGGAATGAAAGAAAAATGTCAATAGTAGGATCTTAACTTCGATCATTTAGTTGGTGATAGAAGCCACTCATCAATTGAACAGGGGTGTAAACTTGTAATTATATGAAGGGGTCTGACTTAATACATGTAAATTTTTAAAAGAAATAAATATACAGGAATATTACACTTTTAAGAAAAAAATCAGGGTGGACCAAGCCACCAAGGCTCCCTTGGGCCCTTAAAAACTTCGCTCCTGTATGTAATGGTCACTTTCACTAATCTTTCTTGGTTTTTTCCAACCCCAATGGCATATCATCTTCTTATTTTACTTTTATTTTTAGAGTTAATTACGATTTGCGTCTCTGTAGTTTGGCGATATATGCAACGGCGGCCAATAGTTTCATTTCCTTCAAAATGTTGTCCAACGTTTGCATTCTCCTGCGATATGAGTCCCTGATCCTAACTCTGTTAATTTATACCGTTAAGTATAAGGGTATTTTTGGAAATGCACCCTCACTTGACTTTATCCCCTGACCCTAACTTTACCACAACTGCCGCCACCACCCTTTTTACCACCACCATTAACCTGTACAGGAACATTACCACCACCACCACCGCCTCCTTTCTTCCCCCATTTCCGCCACCATTCCCCACCGGAGGACCACCACCACCACCACCCTTCATTTGCTGAGGTGGCATCATCTAACCTTTCATAAACTGCGGCGGAATCTGGCCGATTCCGCCCTTCATCATCTGCGGTAACATATTACCCATATGACCCAGACCACCGCCGCCACCGCCACCCACCATCACCGGCTTCTTCACAGGACCATCATCCATTTCATCAAAAGGTGGCATTTTCAAATCTTTAAACCGGGGATGATTTTTCAGATCTTGAAACCCCTTCATTTGCTGAAGCTGCTGCAACTACTGAAGTTGCTGCGGTGTCAGAGTGCAAGTTTAAGCTGAAGCTGCTGCAACTGCAAGTCTACAAGAGAGAGAGGAGAGGTTGAAGATGGTGCGTGTGGATCTAGGGTTTATTAAAGAACTAGTATTACATAAGAAGTTAGGTGATAAAGTCAAGTGGGGTGCATTTCCAAAAATACCCTTACATTTAACGGTATA
Organism: Deinandra increscens subsp. villosa; assembly: GCA_039602395.1. NCBI lineage: Eukaryota > Viridiplantae > Streptophyta > Magnoliopsida > Asterales > Asteraceae > Deinandra > Deinandra increscens. The sequence continues at coordinate 3,935 of JBCNJP010007514.1, forward strand.
AATTAACAGAGTTAGGGTCAGGGACTCATATCGCAGGAGAATGTAAACGTTAGGCAAAATTTTGAAGGAAATGAAACTATTGTCCGCCATTGCATACATCGCCAAACCACAGGGATGCAAATCGTAATTAACTCTTATTTTTATCTATGTAAGGGTGGGTGGTATGGGTCGGCATATTACCTTCGGCAACCTTAGAATCTTTGCCAATTGGTTGGCAAACCATACCCCCTCTCTCGATATTCTACAAATCGGTAAAGTTCCTTAAAAAATCGACAAGTTTTTGCCGATGGTTGCCGATGTGTATGTGTGTGATGTGTGGTCCATTTCTTCATAAAGTTTGCCTAAAACTTTGTACAAATCATACCTCCACAAAACAGCCAAAGTTTAAACTTTTTTCTCTCACCACCCTATTGGTTAAAAAGTTGGAAAAAAGATGAGAATAGCCATGTTGACCACGGTTGGACGAAAATAGCCACCCTTCACGGTCGCCCTGACCGCTCAACCACGGTCGGACGACCGTCCGATCCACCCAATCATCGCGTGCCACGTATGGAATGATGACAGGCGGCATGACCGTGCGTCTGGTATCTGTTGATGTATGAACCTTGTGTGGCCGTTACTGTTCGAATTGTCAAACAGACTGAGTCGTTGAAGACATGAACTGTGCTCCGAACTCCCGCCGAACTCTGTGTTCGGCAGTGTCCGAAGGTGGTCCGAACCTCAGGTTCGGAGGAAGCTCGGACAGAGTTCGGAGGTACCGAGTTCGGACCTTATGAAGAAGTATAAATAGATTCGTCTTTGTATTTCATTGTAAGTTTTTGTCCAGTGTCTTTTCCGATCAATGTGTTGAGAGGGGAGGTTCTGTCCGACCTCCCCCGGAGCTAAATTGTTTGTATACTCCTTCGGTTTATGTAACCTTTCAACACAATATATGACAAAACTTCCGTCTCGTTATTATCTACCATAGAATCGATCCGTAAACGGTTTTACAAGTGGTATCAGAGCTGTTGGCTCTTTCTATGGTCGAAATCTATCGTTTTTCTTCATTTCGAGACGTTAAATCTTCGGTTAGGGGTGATTGGAAGTGTTTCTGTTTGGTTTTTAATCAATCGAGTCTTCCTGAGTCATGTTTTTACCTAACAGAAGCATCTGGATGTTCAAATTCGATCAAATTCTGAATCTAGTGCGTTTTTCCGCGTTCGGCCGAACTCCACGTTCGGTGTAACTGCTCCGAACTCCAGGTTCGGAGTACGCTTGGCATAACCGCTCCGAACTCCAGGTTCGGAGGTTCCGAAGGTCAGGTGCGGAGGTGGTTCGGAGGAGGTTCGGAGGAGGTTCGGACAAGGATCGGATGAATTTTTAATGAAGCAATTTTGTTTAACGAAAAAAATTTTCGCGCTGACCTGGCAGCTCGATCCCAGCCAGGGGCTCTGCCCCTTGGACCCCGCCAGGGGCTGCCGCCCCTTGGACCCCGCTTCTCAGGGGCGCTGCCCCCGAATCCCCGTTAGGTGGGAATTTCAAAGAAGCGGATCAGCTATCGAGTTTACCCTTGATTCGGTAGTTGTGGGGTGTTATGTTTGAAGAAAATCCAGATCACGATATTTGTTACGTGTTAGTGATCGAATTTCAAGAAATGAGTTTGTGGGTAGTCATTGTTCTTGATGATGGACAGAGATTCATGAACGGGTGTTTCTGATGATGGACAGAGATTCGGAGACATGGATATGATTACTTTGAGGCGATTGTTTGAATTCTGAGAAATTAAGTCTTTGTGATGGCGTTTATCAGAATTTATTTGTCTACACAAACTGAAGAATATTGAAGATTTGAATATGTCACTTGTTTAGGGGGAAATGGGAACCCTAAAAACTTTCAAAGTTTCATTATTGAAAAAGTGAATATTCAAAAGCAATCAGTTCAGGGTTGATGGTAATTTTTGATCTTCATGGAAAGGTGGTGTATTCTGATGTTCGTGCGAACCGATATGTCAAAGTCTTCAATTATGGTTTGGAACTTTCTGTCACATGCCCGATACTTTCTTGAGTTGTGAAGACTTGGTCATATTCCAGTCTGCAACGAGATATACGTTTACCGGAGTAATATATTGGGATGGATTTTATGCTGAGGGGGAATTTCTATGATTGAAGCTGCTGATCGTGTATGTTTTCATAAAGATCAGAATGTATTACAATTTAGTGAAGATTGAAGATTTCTTTCAAATGCAGTGATGTTTGTGGATTTTGTTTTTTATTCACAACGGTTAAATGAAGTGATCCTGCATCTTGATGTCATATCCGGTGGTTTGAAGTATCTTTCTATGTGATTGATAAGTTCTCACAGTGGATGTGCTTGAAGAAAGGGGGAATTTTGTTGATTGTTGTGATTGTACAAGATTGCAAGCTGTTTCCTGCATACCTGATGATTCGGTCAAGGGGAGTTTGTTAAAGATAGAGGCGTCTGCAGCAAGCTGACTGAAGATTGCTAGAAGATCAATGTCTGGATTCGACAGTAACGTCCAAGGGGGAATTTGTTGATGTATGAACCTTGTGTGGCCGTTACTGTTCGAATTGTCAAACAGACTGAGTCGTTGAAGACATGAACTGTGCTCCGAACTCCCGCCGAACTCTGTGTTCGGCGGTGTCCGAAGGTGGTCCGAACCTCAGGTTCGGAGGAAGCTCGGACAGAGTTCGGAGGTACCGAGTTCGGACCTTATGAAGAAGTATAAATAGATTCGTCTTTGTATTTCTTTGGAAGTTTTTGTCCAGTGTCTTTTCCGATCAATGTGTTGAGAGGGGAGGTTCTGTCCGACCTCCCCCGGAGCTAAATTGTTTGTATACTCCTTCGGTTTATGTAACCTTTCAACACAATATATGACAAAACTTCCGTCTCGTTATTATCTACCATAGAATCGATCCGTAAACGGTTTTTCAGTATCCATGCCCGTCTAACATTCTCTCTGCAACGGTCGGGACGACCGACTGACACACCGGTCATGGTCGCCACGACCGTGAAATGTTTTTTTTTATTATTTCAAAAAAAAATATATATAGATGGTCGTCCGACCGTGTATGTACACAGTCGCTCTCGAGAAAACATGTTTTTTTTATTTTTATTATTTCAAAATAAACGTTTATTTTCAATAGGTAAATAAACGGTACTTTTAAAAAAAATAATAAATCCTCCACGGTCGTGGCGCCTCCGACATGCGTATCAGACGGTCGGCCCGACCGTTACAGGAGGAATTTCGGCTTGGTCGTTGGGGCCCAGCGTACGGTCGGACGACCTTGGATAGCTGAATATCCGACCGTGGAATGATGAGGTGTCGTCTTCTGATTGGCTCAGAGGCACGGACGGACGACCGTATAAGGGCGGTCGTAGGCGACCGTAGACAGGGCTATTCTGGTCCCTTTTCTAAAAAGTGAGGACATTCTCGTCCAACCGTGGTCAACATGGCTATTCTCGTCTTTTTCCCTAAAAAGTTTGTCTAAAACCTTTTTCTACAAACCATACCCCCCACCCTAAAAGTATTCATATAAAATCCACTTCATCCTTGTATATTTAAGGAAAACTAAATTCACTTATAAGAATTGATATTACATTATTCACCTCCATATCTACTGTTGTGTATTTTTTATGAGTGGATGTGAATGAAAGAAAGAGAAAATAAATAATAAAATAATATTATTTAATTGAATAGAGATATATAAAGAATCTACATATGTAAAAAAAATAAATAGAGATATATATAAAGAACTAGGTTAGTAACCCGTGTATTACACGAGTTGAATAAATATTCATAATATGAGATAACTATAAAAAAAATAAAAGTTAATATGAGATTTAAAAATTATAAATGATATAATTGTGAGATCATACAAAATACTTATCTTATAGTAGTTAAGTAAAAAGTATATTTTTTATAAAAATAGGAAATTAAAGTATTTCATATATCACGGTTGAAAAATTATATGCTTAATGGTTTACTTTAAAGAGGTGTTAACGATTACAATAATAAAAGTTATTATTATTTATGATTACTTGAATTTTCCGAGAATGTTAAAAGATAATTAGAAATGTTGAAGATGATAATTGAACCCATAAAAGTTATTTTTTCAGAATATAAAAGGGTGTTTGATATTTTAATATTTTGATTGAATAAATCAACCCTAATATATAAAATGTTAATGAATAAATATTAGTAACTATTATTAAAAATTCAAAAATTGACTGTTACATCTCTTAAATTTGAAAATTCAAAATAATTTATGTCAAAATAGAGTTAATAAATACTAATAACTATCTGTAATTAATTTTAAGTAAATGTAACGTTGAATTTTAGATTTAGAAAGTTTAAATATTAAATTTGGAATAAAATTCTTAAATGAAGAAAATTAGAGATTGAATGTAATATTGACAAGTGGACAATGTTTATGTGGAGGCCCTAGAAAAATGACATGTGACACCCAAGTTATTGCTTTATTAGGCTATGTGTAGTCATCAAGCCCCACCATGGGGCATTATATGCCATGTGGCGATGACATGGCATAGGGGGTTATAACATCTCAAGTGTGTAACCATAAAGCCCCACTAATCATTACCTAATCACATTTATTTATTTTTTTAGTCAACTAATAAAATAAAATAAATTATAAAATTTTAAAACTTTAATTAAAATAAAAAGCATACTAGTGAAACAACTAACATGACATAAAAAAAACCGACACATAACATTAAAAAAAAAAACAACCCTACTCGCCACTCATGTAACTCTTCGCGATGTCCTCCCTAAGTTTTATTGCAATCGTACGCGCCGGCTCGTCATCCGGGAGTGGTTGTCGAAGCTCATGTAAATCTTGGTGCATTATACGGCGTTTGACTAACCCCGTTTGTTCTCGACGCAAACTCACCAACGTGTCTAGCTTTTCATGCATCTCCTCTTGAAGCTTGTTGATATTTGAGACGGTGGTGGCGGTGGAACGACTTGACGACGACGAAGCCCTTTGAGCCTTCGTGAAATCTCGACTAGGTGGTCGACGAGGCTCGACGTGCACAAACTCAACTTGCTCATTTAAATCAAAGGCACGAGCATCCGAACTCTCCCCATCCATTTCTTTTGTTGATTCGGTCCTAGACTTTTTCGAGCGACCCTTTATTTTATTCTTCAAATCAACTTGAGAAAGCCACTTTGGTGCATTTTTTAACACGTTCCAAACCGCGATGTAGTTAAACGCGGGACGACCGACCCCGTATTCGATTAGCGCTTGTGATTGGACATCTTCGTTGTTTTGACCGCTTTGCCAACCCGAAACCATACGGTTGTAAATGCTAGAAAAAATCTTGCATTTTTTGTTGATATCGGTCCATTTACCCGATATGGAGTCGGGTTGGCGGTATGGCTCATTGGCATTCATCAACTCATAGAACTTCTTTCTCGTCTCTCGCCAAAAAGTCGTCAAGTCTTGGTCGTTAGCTTCAACATTAAAAATAAATAAATATATATATATACGATATCAACATTTAAAAAAATAATATAATACATATATATACATAAATAAAGATTTTAATAACTATTTTTACCAATGATCGGGTTTTCCGAGCAATCAAGCCAAGCTCTAGCTAGCGCCACCTCTTCTTCCTCCGTCCACGGTTGCACTTGTTTCTTCTCTCTCGGCGCCTCGGGTGCCTTCTTTTTGTGAGACCGTTTTTTCCTACCCGCATTTTGCTTCGGTTGGGTCTCGGGCACAACATCATCGTCAAGCGGTATGACGTCGTCTTCGGGAGATGGTGTCGGTCGAGACGAGGGTGATGGTGTCGGTCGAGACGTGGGTGATGGTGTCGGTCGAGGCGAGGGGGATTGAGAAGCTTGAAATGGATTGTTTTGTTGGAATGTTTGTTGTTGAAATGAGTTTTGTTGTTGGAATGCTTGAAACGGAGAAAAAGAATGTTGAGCAAAGGGATTAAACTCCATGCCTTGCGGGAAGTTTGCTTGAAATGGCTGAAACGGTTGTTGCATTGGCGGTGATCCTAAACTCGCCATGTACGCGAACAACCCGTCATCATCGGGGTTACCGTTCGTACGACGGGGAGGTTGGAAGGACGTGTTTGATGATGGTCCTCCTCCTTGCATTTTCTTAAAAAAAATTTGAAGAAATATAGTAGTAGAGGAGAGTGAAGAAGTGTTGTTAAAAAAATTGGGGTACCACTCTTTTTATATCAAAAAAATATAACATTTAAAAAAAAGATATATTAATGGCCAACGGATATATTTCAACGGATATATTTGAAAAGTCAAGGGGGAGAGGCGCCATCTAGGTAACGCCACACCCACAAAAAATACAACATGGCGCCCCGGGGGGTGCCCAGGGGCGCTATGTTGGGCGCTATGGTGAGGGTTTTGGGGCTATAACGCCCGATTACACATAGCCTTAGAATGAAATATGAGATGTGAGAGATTTAGTAAAAAATGATATATAAATTTGAAAAATAGTGTTTTTAATTTAAATTATATGGGCTGACATGAGAAATGAAATCTGAATGCACAAGTTCGCAATAACACCCCCACTTGTATCCCCATCCACATAACTTAAGAAACAATTATCAATCTTATCTATTTTCTCTTCCAGATTAGGTCCTCATCATTCCCCATCCCCGTAGCTCATACCCAGATTATGAAGAAAACTAACCTCATCAACTATATTTACTATATTTGATGTTTCACTATTTATCATACACCATATTTTTTTTATAAGGCTACTCATAATGGTGTGGAAGTTTGAAGCTAGAAAGTGTGACACGTAGGATGTGTGATAATGATATAAAGTGGTGTAGTGGGTTAGTGATAGTGTGTGTCACACCCCGACCGACGACGGAATATGTCAGTGCGCGATGATTATCCAGATGCACACAACACTATTAATAAATGTTGCAATATTTTTAATTAACTCATTTTCATATCATTAGAGTAATACATGATAATTCAAAAAACAAGTGTCAATTAATACAATTTGACTTGTTTAATTTAGGTATCTCTAAGTTCACATGCATCCAAAAGTGTCAACGAAGCAATCAACAACATCAAACAGCAAACCTGCAACATGTATAAAATAAGGGTCAACTACGAATAAGCGGTGAGTAAACATAGGTTTAGTATAAGGATGTATGAACCAACCCTAACCTCAAGGTTTCCAATCACAAGGCGTCACACGCGAGGCATGCCAAGTGGGCTTGTCAGGCCAATAGATATATTACCATAACCTCGACATTTTACAGCTAATGTCACGCGAGTATGAACATGAGATTGAGCTTGATCATCACATAACACAAATAACCACATAAGTTCACATACAAGAGCAAACATAAACACATAGAGTTCACATGTAGTTTTTGATCAAAAAATATTGAGTAAGGGATTTGAATACGATACATGTTGCACCCCAAAAACGTTTAAAAGAAAGATGGGATATGAATACTCACCTAGCAAAGGAGACACGAATAGAAACCGACACCACGTAATGGAACGGCTAGAACCGAAGACGAACTTGACGACTAAACGAGATAGAGGGATAAATAAATAATTTCACTACACAAATGTGACAACCCGTCAAAAATCAAAGGTCAAACCTATACTTTGACCGTATATATATACGTATATACATGTGTATGACTTGATTTATTAATATTATTAATAAACACTATGCACGTAAACGTCCAACCTTGACAAATTCCCACGTTTGTATAATAACCAACAGAAAGGTCCATCCTAGATCGATGGAACTTCAACAACAAGAAAAATAAATATAAGAAGTAACTTTTCTAAATAATTAAATTCACAACGAATTATAATTATATAACGATGTCGTGATCTCATAAATAATTTAGAAACTTGTTTCGGTCAAAACGGTGCAACGGTTTAGCTTAAAAGGGCCATTTACTAATTTGGGCCCGGTCCGGCCCAATAAACCAAAATAAAGCATCTAAGCCCAAAACTCGGCCCAACAAGTAAAACATCACCTAAAAAGTATAACGTATCACTCACGGATAATTTTAGGAAATTATGAGACTGGCCGCGATCAAAACGGAGAAAGCCTCGAACACCGGCCCGACACGAACCACACCGGCCCATTAACCGTTACTCGATTTAATAAGCTCAATCTAAACCGTTTTAACTAAAGATTATTATTTCTTGAGTACCCGATCGATCAGTAACGTTTATAAAGATTATGACAATTTTACGAGACGTTCGGTAAAAGACTACCCTACGTAAATATCTAGTTAACCTAGGGTTAAAACCTAACTAACCACGGTTGGATTATAATATAATAAATATATATATAAAATAAAACAATAAAATCAAATGAAATATCTGATGTAGATCAGATTTCTCATCAACTTGCAAATTCTTAATCTATATATATATATGCCCAACATACACAACGCATACACTACATCAACACATACATACTCACGCACACCTTCCCTACCACCGCCATACTCACCGGCAGCCTATCGCCGGCGACTCCCGCCGTTCCTCCGCCACCCTTTTCCTCCCTCGATCACCACAACCCTCGTCACCCTCCTCCGCCTGAGACGACGCCGGCCAAACAACGACCACAGCAACCACCACCCTTCACCCCGTCGCCCTCCCTCTCGTTCTTCACTCGACCGAACGACACCGATCACCGCCACCACCCTTGCTGCTACCGTCGACCACCCGAACCGCAGCCACCACCTTCAACACCGATCACCACCACCGTAACCCCCGTCATCGATCTCTCCCTCCCTTCCCTCTTGCTCGCCGAACCAGCCACTTCCCAAACCCACTTATTTATTGTGTCATGCGCTGGTTTTGGAAATAGAAATATGGAACGATGGAGGTTACAGAAACCCATTTCATTTTTTTTGTTGAACCATTTGATCAAAGTCCCAAAACAGCCCCCCTTGGACCACCTTTGCACCATCGTTTCTCCACCGTCGGACCACCATCGAGCCACCAAGTCACCACCTACGGAAAGTACACCCGGCCACCTTCTAAACGGCCTCAACGTTTGTCCCTAACGATCACCGTAAACCACCGAAAAATAGCCCGCAAAATGGCGCTTTACCCTTCGGGCCAACACGGTTAAAATCGATATTCTTCGATCGAGTCTACGGAGATATTCTCGCCTCTTTCGGTTCGTCACCTAGCCTAGTGCTAGAGGTAAAAGTCTAAACTTTTCAATTTAATCATTTTTATTATTCGTTTTTATGTTTATAATCACTCCAAAACGAGTCTTGACACTCAACCCACTAAATATTTAAAATGAACGAATCACTCTAAATATTAAACTAACATTAATATTTAAGAAGTTGTGTCACAATATATATTTAACAATCGTTGAGAGGACTAAAAAGATCATAAATCGAACGATATAAAAACTGACTCAGGGACCCTCAAAATGAGACGTTGGACTAAAAATATATAAACAAATATATATTTGGACCTAAAATATAAAGAAATATATTTTGACTATGTGTTATGAAAATAGGTTCATTTTTACAGAACATATGTAATTCTAAATAAACGAGCACTTTGACTTATAATTGACACTTAAGTGTTCCTATTGTTAGATCTCATTTTATTAACTTGAAATATTTATTTAAAGTTATTACAACCTATTAATATTTAAGAGACTTAAATATTAGTTTTCCATATCATATTATTTGGCAAATATATATATTATAAACAATATATATTGTATAAATTCTAGACGTTGGACTGAAAAATATAAAATATTATATTTTTGACTTATGCGACGAAATATATCTATGACAAATATATCAACACCTCTTCACACAAATATCTCGTTTTAATATTTTATTATTAAATATTAGTTTCTAAATATAATTTAGAAAAACTATTTGAGAGATATCATCAACATAATAATATTTACGAAGCTAAATATTTATTATCATTTCGGTCAATTATCGGATACTTGTATCTTATCTTGGCAAAACCAACGACTAAATTTCTTAACATATAAAGATTTATATTTTCTATAACTTGAGACATATATCATTTCTATAAGTTATATATATTTATTTACATAAATATTTCTATGACTTATATATAATCATTGTCTATAAATGAACTCGGACTTAAATATATATCATGAACTTCAAATAATAAATATTTTATTATTTATCTCGATGTTCAAAATTTGATTGAATATATATTTTCGTAATCTTAAATAATTATTTGATTTTAATTATTTCTACAAAGCTATATATATTTATTCGACCATAAATATATCCATTAACGTAAATATTTATTTGAACGATAAATATTCCAAACGGACTTTCCAAACAATACAAACGGGAATATTATGTCAAGACTCGACCAGGATCATTTGGGTAACTGAACATCATCCAACTAAAACAATAACTTAAAACCGTCTTATTAATTATTACTAGGACACGGTTTACTTGCTACGTCCAGCGCGATACAGCTTTCATCATCACCTTAATCAAGTGAGTTTCACGGCCCCTTTTCCTTTATTGTTTTGACTATGGGGGAGAAATACATGACACATTAAACTTTATACGTTATTCCATATATATACAACGTGAGTTTCACGGCCCCTTTTCCTTTATTGTTTTGACTATGGGGGAGAAATACATGACACATTAAACTTTATACGTTATTCCAGATATATACAACGTGAGTTTCACGGCCCCTTTTCCTTTATTGTTTTGACTATGGGGGAGAAATACATGACACATTAAACTTTATACGTTATTCCAGATATATACAACGTGAGTTTCACGGCCCCTTTTCCTTTATTGTTTTGACTATGGGGGAGAAATACATGACACATTAAACTTTATACGTTATTCCAGATATATACAACGTGAGTTTCACGGCCCCTTTTCCTTTATTGTTTTGACTATGGGGGAGAAATACATGACACATTAAACTTTATACGTTATTCCAGATATATACAACGTGAGTTTCACGGCCCCTTTTCCTTTATTGTTTTGACTATGGGGGAGAAATACATGACACATTAAACTTTATACGTTATTCCAGATATATACAACGTGAGTTTCACGGCCCCTTTCCTTTATCAACTGTTTTATACTTTTGGGGGAGAAATCATGATCAAACAAATCTTTCAACTTGATATTATGGTATTACTGTTACGCTATTGATTATCTGTTCTTTCATACCCCTTCATAGTACTTTGCTAATAACATATTGCTACAAATCCCATCATCAATTGATTTCAATTAGTTCCGTAACGAAACGATGACTAGTGAATAGATCTATTTGGGTTGACAACCCTGCCGTATCTGGTCGCTCCAGTTCTGACACACGCGTAACAAGTCTGGGGGTACATGTCAGTTATTCTTTGCCATTGGTATTTCTTAGGGGAAGTTACCATAGGTGGGTAAATCTGTTAGTGTTTGAAATCAAGGAACAAGTAGATCAATGCAACAATGAGTAACCTTTATAATATTTTGTGTATCATCAACATTTTACTAATACATTTTGTAAAGACTCAAACCTGTGAACTCACCAACATTATGTTGACCTTTCTTTCAAACTCATGTATTTCTCAGGTAACTAAGGTCGCTCTCGGTGTGCAAATGGGAAGTTTGTCAAACAAAAGGGCCTGCAATAGGAATGGAGTCATGGTCACCTTTTACTGTCTAAATAAATCATGAACAATTGTATTTCTTATCATAACGTTCTCGATTCAGTATTGTAAAACAATGTTATCTTTTATATAATCCGCTGCAACTTTGATAACATACTTGGTTTTCAAACGTAAACGAAACTAATAGACGTCGTTCTTTGTATCCACGACTATGACCCCATGACGTCATATGCCCACGTAATCATAAACATCGGGGTGTGACAACAAACGACTCGACGACTCGGTGATTTAATTGATGTGATCACGTACGTTCGAGGTCATGAGCTAGGTGATTCCTAATGCTAAACATACGACGCCAAGAATAAATAATAAAACTATTTATTTTATGACGATTTAAAACATTTATTTTTCATTGAGTCACATATTTCACAATTATCATGCCAAAAATTAACCTAACACTAATCTAATCATAATCACGATATTTATACAAAATCTAGCATGAATCATCCAATATATATATATATATATATATATATATATATATATATATATATATATATCATGAAAAACATTTATTTTGACATAATCCTAATGTATATAATATACAATGAAAATTAGAAGATAAATAGTATTCTTTTTGTTTCTTCTAAATTGGCCACAGATTTTGTGTTTATTTACGTTTTTGGTCCTTCATTTATTGTGAGATTTAGCTGGCTACGCCCACTGTTTTATTTGTGTATAAACCACGTTCGTTCTGGCCTTGCATTTCCTCTTTCTTCTTTCTCTTCAGGCGCTCTGCTCTTATCAATTCGTCATTGCATTGCTCTTCGTATTTCAATTTTAGCATACTCCCACATCTCCCTCTCTCTGAGAAAGTTGTTTGCCGCCTGTGAACGCCGCTTGGTGGCTGTCGGATGAAACAACATCGGTTGCATGTATGTGACGGCACCATGCGCCGGTATATCGCTTCCGGTAAGTAAGTTTTCTCAGATCTATTAATCGATGGCGGCTAGGGTTTTCTCCTATGAACGCCGCTTGGTGGCTGCCGGATGAAACAACATCGGTTGCATGTATGTGGCGGCGCCGTGCGCCGGTATATCGCTTCCGGTAAGTGTCCGGTAAGTCGACTATCTCAGATCTGTTGAATGCGCGACCTCTCATATGTCGTGGTGGTCGTGCGCCGGTGTGTCGCCTCCGGTAAATCACTTTCTCAGATCTGTTAATCAATGGGCGGCGGCTAGGGTTTTTTCAGATGGTCTACGACGGCGATGATGGTGATGGTGACGTGCGACGTTCATCGCCGCCGTCACCTGTCTCTGAGCTGCTGGCATTTGCTAATCGATGGGCGACTAGGGTTTTTTCCAGTTGCTCTACAAGACTACGAGGGCAATGATGGTAACGGTGACGGAGAGGAGTTCATTGCCGGCGTCTCCTGTCCCTGAGTATGTTTTGTATTCGATTTACATGATTTATATGTGTAACAAATTCAATTTGTTGGATGTGAGGGTTTCTACTGTGCTTCGTTTTCACCGGTAAATGTTTGATTGAGACGATGGAAGGTTGTCTTCTTTACTGTGCATTGGCCGCTCTTTGATATTAGATTTTCATTAGTTAATGGCTTATGAGGCTATGATGTTTATCTCGGTTGATTGGCACTTAGATGAGATAACCTTCATCTTGGCGGGGCGATTCGTTGCAGCCATGGTTGGTGTCCTCTTTGTACCATTAACTGTAGATCTGAGCCAAATGTACATCTTCTTAATTTCTTTCATGTTATGTGATTAACGAGCAAATGACTGATTGATTTTTGCCATCTACAATTCCGTTTTAGCATAATCATGGGTAGTCTTCAAGTCTTCAGTTATTAACTTTTTTAGCATAATCATGGGTAGTCTTCAGTTATTAACTTTTTTTTTATGTTGGTTAGTCTTCAAGTCTTCAGTTATTAACTTCTTTACTATGCATTGGTCGCTCTTTGATATCAGATTTTCATTGGTTAATGGCTTATGAGGCTATGATGTTTATCTCGGTTGATTGGCACTTAGATGAGATAACCTTCATCTTGGCGGGGCGATTCGTTGCAGCCATGGTTGGTGTCCTCTTTGTACCATTAACTGTAGATCTGAGCCAAATGTACATCTTCTTAATTTCTTTCATGTTATGTGATTAACGAGCAAATGACAGATTGATTTTTGCCATCTACAATTCCGTTTTAGCATAATCATGGGTAGTCTTCAAGTCTTCGGTTATTAACTTTTTTTTATGTTGGTTAGATTTATTAAGTGACTTTGAATTTGTGGACATGATAGTTTCAAGTATTTATCTCATAATTGTGTACAGGTTTAAATTTTGATATGAAATTCATTATGAAAGTTAATAGTTTCATGAGCCGTTGTTTTGCAGATGTTGTTGATGTTGTGGAGCTGTATGCGACATGATTTTATTACCTGTTTTTTATGTTGGTTAGATTTATTGAGATGACTTTGACTTTGTAGACATTATAGTTTCAAGTATTTATCTAGAAATTGTGTACATGTTTGAGTTTTGGTATGAAATTCCTTATGAAAGTTAATAGTTTCATGATCTGCTGTTTTGCAGTTGTTGTTGTGGAGCTGCAGGTACCATTGTTTGAAGGTTGGTTTTTTCCCTTTGGTTTCTTGAGAGTTTTTTAAAAATAGTTTTTTACAAATGACTTTAATTTGAATGTGTTAATTTTATTGTTCTACAAAGCTTATTCTTTTTTATTTCCTGCAGTGTGGCAATGTTTTAGTCATGATTTATGCTTCAAGATCATGAAGAATGTTCATTTTACTAAAGATTTTGGTAGCCTATACGTAGGACTTTGGTAAAGGATATCAAATAATAGTATGTGTGCCTGTCTCTTAATTCTGATTATGTTTATGCAGCTGCTATTGGTGAGGTACACTCCTTAAAGACACTTTGTATTTGTTGTAACTTGCCATTTACATTTGGTTAACACACATTTGCAAAACATACTTCTAATATACAAAGTATTTTTTTAGGACTAACTTTAACACTGAACATTGTTGAACTTTTCTTATTTTGCAGTGACAGTGTCGGCATTGTTGGAATCCCGTTTCCCTAAATTAACATATGTCACATAACGGAGTGGTTCTCACCCCCCGATTGGAAGGCTACAACCGAGACTAATCAGATCAAGATCCTAGTGGTAGAGACATGCTTTGGCCTAATAGGTTTCATCACTCTCATCGGGGCGTCCCAGGTGAGCATCCGGGCCCAACGGTTGATAGGGCTTATGTGCAACGCTTTTCTTGACAGAGACCCCGACTACCGGTGTTTTCACCCTTCCAGTTACTACATGTCTACCACTAAAACCCTAATTCCGACGAGATTTGAAAATCATGAAAATTATTTTTTTTTCCTAAATGGTACGTAAGGCACCATTTTTTCTAAGGAAGAGGCTAGGAAGCCTTAGTGATTCGTGCTCGAGTGCGTGCTGATTTACGGGAACAAGCATTTGAAATAGGCAACAATTAAGAAGCAATTTACTGGACAAAAATAGACAATTAAGCATATTGCGCATGAGGCACTCATGTAGGACACCTAAGGCAATAGTCTAGGTCAAACCAGTTCTAATAACCTAGATCCCTATAGCCGTGGCTCTGATACCAATCTGTCACACCCCAACCGACGGCGGAATATGTCGGGGCGCGAAGATTGTCCAGAAGCTCACAACACTAAATTAGGTTGCGATAATCATAATAGTTACCCATTTCATAGCAAATAAACAAACCATAGCATCCAAGTCACAACATACGATAAACAACATAAAACATGGTCTAAGCATAACGGTTCATTATTTAATAAGGTCTCTCTAAAGCCGATGCAACCCTAAAGTGATGATATCCAAATCAAACCGCATTACCTGCAACATGTTACAAAAAAATGTCAACTAAAAATAGTTGGTGAGAATTCATAGGTTTAATGACAACGTTCAAAAGCATGTGTACAAGTTAAATAAGATAATAATTGATAAAAAAAATGATTAATGATAAAATGATAAGTTAACGTAATCCAACCCTTGACAATTAGGTTTTCAATCACAAGGCGCCACACGCGAGGCAGGCCAAGTGGGCTTGTCAGGCCAATAGATCTATTATCGTAACCCCGACATGTTTAATGTTAATAATTACGTTCATCGTTCAATCGTTCATCGTTCCATCGTTCAATCGTTCACCGTTCAACCAAACAATCAAGACAATCATACATGTTTCAAGTAATCATCGAACATAGAATACGCATGTGAAAATAAAATTTGATAACATGATACATGTTGCACCCCAAAAACATTTAAGTAAAAAGGGGCTATGAAAAGTCACCTCACGGGTGAATTGAAAAGAAAGATAAGCGATAGCGATGCGCGAAAATCACGTCCGGAGATCACCTTGATGATTGACCGAGATTGAACCAAAATAAATAGATAAGTGAGTAAAAAGAGTAAGGTGAGAAACCGTGACTTGACACAATACGACGCGACTGAACCAAATCACAACTCATTGGTGTTTTACTCAAGTGATAGCGTACGGGCTTAGTTTGGGTTCAAATTTATGCTCTATGTAATGTTGAGGGGTCCTAATCTAGCAAACTAGCATATGAGTCAAACTAGGTCAACAAAAGTCAACAAATTCAATTTCCATGATAATAATCCAAGGTAATTCACATGATTATCATAAAGGATCAGATCTAACACTCTTTAGACAATCTACAATCTCATTCATGACAGTCTTAGTTCATACTTACTTCCAAAAGTATGACCGACTGTGGAGTTTTGAATAATCTAATCATTCAGGAAGTAAAACATGCAAAATGAAACACAAATAATAGTCAATTGACAAAAGGTAGTAAACAAACTCATAAATAATTCTCCATTATTCAATCACCAAAAGTCGATTACATTTACTTTGCTACAAGTTTCAATCTAACTACCAAAAACTACATCATCCTTCAGACCAATGCCCCTAGCATGCTGATGGTGTCGAATCCTACTCAGACCCTTCGTAAGTGGATCTGCAGGATTCTCCTCTGATGATATCCTCTTCACAACGAGGTACCCTTCTTCTACTTTATGTCTGATGAAATGATACTTTCTGTCGATATGCCTTGAATTGCGATCATTTCTTGCATCCTTTGTCAAAGCAACCGCACCTTCATTATCACAGAAAAGTTCAACTGGCTCCTTAATGGTTGGCACAACTCCAAGATCTCCGATGAAGTTCTTCAACCAGATAGCCTCCTTTGACGCTTCGCTCGCTGCAATGTACTCTGATTCACAAGTAGAATCAGCCACCGTTTCTTGCTTGGAACTCTTCCAAGTTACTGCTCCTCCATTCAAGGTAAAGACCCAACCAGATTGAGATCGAAAGTTGTCTCTATCTGTTTGAAAGCTGGCGTCACTATACCCAGTCACTTTCAATGTATCACTGCCACCAAGTACTAGGACCCAGTCCTTAGTCCTTCGCAGATACTTGAGAATATTCTTTACCGCAACCCAATGAGCTTTACCTGGATTTCCCTGATAACGACTAACCATGCTCAAGGCAAAAGACACATCAGGACGAGTACATGTCATAGCATACATAATAGATCCAACGGCGGAAGCATATGGAACTCTACTCATTTCTGCTAACTCTTCATCTGTACTCGGGCTCTGAGTCTTACTCAGTTTGGTATTGCTCTGGATGGGTAAATCTCCTTTCTTTGAATTTTCCATACAGAATCGCTTCATTACTTTGTCCAAGTATGTACTTTGATTCAGTCCAATTAGCCTTTTACTTCTATCCCTTGAAATCTTTATTCCCAGAATATAAGCAGCCTCTCCTAGATCCTTCATAGCGAAACACTTTCCAAGCCAGGACTTAACCTTCTGCAAGGTTGGAATGTCATTTCCTATAAGGAGTATGTCATCAACATACAATACTAGGAAGGTTACTATACTCCCACTAGCTTTGACATATACACAGGACTCATCCTCACTTCTAGAGAATCCAAACTCTTTGATTTTCTCATCGAAGCAAAGATTCCAACTGCGAGATGCTTGTTTTAATCCATAGATGGATTTCTCAAGCTTGCACACTTTATTAGGAAACTTTGCATCTACAAAACCTTCTGGCTGACTCATGTAAACATCCTCAGCCAGCTTCCCATTTAGGAAGGCAGTTTTGACATCCATCTGCCAGATTTCATAGTCATGAAACGCAGCTATGGCCAGCATTATCCTAATAGACTTTATCTTAGCTACTGGTGAGAAGGTCTCATCATAGTCAACCCCTGGGGTTTGAGTAAATCCCTTCGCCACCAGTCGTGCTTTGAATGTGCTTACATTACCATGCATATCGGTTTTCTTTTTGAAGATCCATTTACAACCAACTGTCTTCCGACTAGGCTGTTCATCAATCAAGTTCCAAACTTGATTGTCATACATGGACTGTATCTCGCTATCCATTGCCTCTTTCCATTTCGCAGCCTCAGGGCCCGTCATGGCTTCCTTGTAGTTAGCTGGCTCATCCAAATTTACCAGTGTATTATCACTGATAAACGTGTCACTATCTGCAGTTATATGGAAACCATAAAACTCAGGTCGAGCGCTAACTCTTCCAGAACGTCTAAGAGGTAATGAATTGTCAACTGGTTCAACTGGAATCTCTTCCTCTGGTTGAACCCTAGCGGTCTCAGAAGTTCCATCATCGGTTGACTCTTGAATCTCTTCAAGATCAACGTGGCTCCCACTGTCTTCTTTGCATATGAACTCTTTCTCGCGAAAGACTCCTCTTCGTGCTACAAAAACCACGTTCTCACTTGGTCTGTAGAACAAATACCCAAAAGACTTCTGTGGATAACCGATGAAAACACACTTTTCACTTCGAGGTTCAAGCTTGTCGTGAGTCTCTCGTCTAACGAAAACCTCACAACCCCAAACCTTGATATGTGCTAGTGAGGGAACTTGTCCCGTCCACATTTCGTGAGGTGTTTTGGCAACTTTCTTTGTTGGGACAAGATTAAGGATATGGGCGGCAGTCTCTAAGGCATACCCCCAGAATGTGATTGGAAGTGAAGCTCGATCCATCATGGAACGAACCATGTCTAACAAGGTTCGATTGCGTCTCTCAGCTACACCATTAAGTTGTGGTGTCCTAGGAGGTGTCAATTGTGAAACTATTCCACATTCCTTAAGATAGTCGAGGAACTCGATACTAAGATACTCTCCGCCTCTATCCGACCTGAGCATCTTTATCTTCCTGCCTAGTTGATTCTCGACTTCTTGCTTGAACTCTTTGAACCTTTCAAAAGTTTCTGACTTATGCTTGATTAGGTAGACATATCCATATCTACTATAATCATCAGTGAAAGTCACATAGAATCGATTAGCATCTCTTGTGACTGATCTGAAGGGCCCACACACATCCGTGTGTATGAGATCCAACAAACCTTCACCTCTTTCACAAGATCCAGTGAAAGGTGATTTTGTCATCTTACCCAGAAGACAAGACTCGCATGTATCTTCTGACCTCAAGTCAAAAGACTCTAACACCCCATACTTTTGGAGTTGTTCCATGCGTTTCTTGCTAATGTGTCCAAGACGACAATGCCACAAACATGCTTTGTCTATACCATTAGACGAATCAATTTGAAATACACTATTGCCTAAGTTGTCTACACATGTCACAGTTTCATACACACCATTACAAGGTAAAGCTTCAAAATAGAAAACACCATTCTTATAAGCAGAAATGGAACCATTCTCATCATTAAAAGAAAAACTAAAACCTTGTTTAAACAATGCATGAAAAGAAATAATGTTTCGTGTCATTTCTGACGAGTAGCAACAATTCAATAACTCTAAAGTAACACCATTACTAAACACAAGACTATAAACTCCAATCTTGGTAACAGGTGAAGATCGCCTATTCCCCATGATCAGGTTCATCCTTCCATGCTCCATATCTTCACTTTTTCTTAGTCCCTGCACAACAGAGCAAATGTGAAAACCACATCCTGTATCAAGAACCCAAGAATCAGAAGATGATGAGTTATCAGAACAAATAGTGTATGTACCTGCAGCCGATGGCTTCACTTTTCCATCCTTAATGTCCTGCAGATACTTTGGGCAGCTTCTTTTCCAATGACCCTTCTCATTGCAGTAAAAACAAGTAGCCTCTTTGGGATCAGAGACAGGGGCAATATCAGAATTTTGCTTTGGCTGAGACTTTCCCTTCCAGTTCTGTTTAGGAGGACCTTTCCTCTTTTTGCCTTTTCCCTGACCAATAGCTAGAACAGGAGTATTAGCAGGAGCGGGAACGACACTCTTCCCCTTCATCCCTGCTTCAGTTGTTCTTAGAAGATTGTGCAATTGAGCCAAAGTGGTCTCACTGTTGTTCAAATGATAAGTCAAAATGAACTGATCATAACAACTAGGCAAGGAGTTCAGGACTATGTCAATAGCCAAATCCTGATCGATTTGCACATTCAGCTTCTCAAGGCGTTCCACGTAACGTTGCATCTTCTGCACGTGAGCGCTAACTGACTCCCCTTCTTTCATCTTGCTAGATATGAGGGACCTCACTATCTCGAACTTCTCTTGACGAGCTCGCTTATGGAACTTTTCCTTAAGGTCCTTGTTCATCTCGTAAGGCCAGTAATCCTCATAGTACCTTTGCAATTCAGGGATCATAGTGGCAACCATGACGCAAGCAACCTTTGATGCATCCTTCTTGTGTTGCTCGTACGCGGCTAATTCATCAACAGTGGCGGTCTCTTCGTCTACTTCTACAAGTTCTTCTTCGAGGACATACTCCTTGTCTTCAAAGCGAAGGGCCATCTTTATGTTGCGCATCCAGTCACTATAATTGGCACCATCCAATATGATTTTGGAGCAGATATTCAGTAAGGAGAAGTGGTGGGTGGAGGAGGAGGAGGAAGCAGTAGTATTCATTGGAGTAGTCATTTCTGAAAGTAGAGGGTAGATAAGTTAGATAAGAATAATTAGGAGTACAACTTATAAAATTCACAACTTAGAGAAGGGATGCCGTAATCTAATTGCAAATTATATAATGTAGGATTATTCTTTTGAGATTCATTGAAACTATTCAATGGCATGTTTAATCTCGGAATATGCTCTTCCATTTGTGACTGGGATACCGAGGATCACAAACAAGATGTGAATAACCATGCAAATCTGCTTGGCAACCTCAATGTCATTTATCATCTCAATTGATGTGCTGGTTAGCCACACGCGCTCCATCAACAATGATAATTCTTGAGATACCCATTATCACTCTTTATTAGTCCCTATTAGTGTGCTGGTTAACCACGCACGCTCCACTAACGACTTATAAAGTGCAATGTGCAATTTCATGGGTTAGCATACAATTTCACATTTTTCCTAAAAGTAACTAGGAATAGTAAATATAGGTTTAGTTACTTTCAATATCATTATACTTTTAATGTTATCAATTTAGCCCTATCAGACCCGTTCGGCTAACGACCCTCCACTAGTCAAGGGAGCGGTGGGTGAGGAATGTACACCCATTCGACTACCATTTTATAGGCAATCTCCTTATACCCCCCTTACAGACCAGCTTCGTGAATGAGGCCTACTATTGGTCGACTGACTTTATTCTTATACATATAGTAATTATTAATCTTTTACATATAGTATAAGGTGTATTTTAAAACTTTTTCAAAATACTAGGTTTATTAGGAAATAAACCCATGGATCAAATTCGTATATATATATATATACTATATATAATTTACGAATTTATATATATATATATATATATATCAAATACAATTAATTATCTATTAATAAGTATATACATATATATATCTTATAGGATAACTATTAATTTAATTAACTTATCCTAAGGCATTCGAAATTCTAGGAGCAAGATTAGGTTTACTATAACCCTAATTACTAAAATCGAATTTTCAAGCCTCCTAGCCAAAATCGAAATTTCCAAGCCTCCTATCACAATTTATTCTAGTCATAGCTAATTCAATAGAAAACAAGCCTTATGCTCTGATACCACTGATGGGTTTCAGGCACTACAAGCATACTTAAACTCTTAAGGGTGCATGCAACCTAAAACCAGGATCTATGTTTTCTCTATTGAACCTACAACTAAGAACAAATAATAAACCCTAGTCTATTGCGAAAAATAAATACCCAAGTAAATAAAATAGACAGATTTACATACCTTTTAGTTGTTATAGCAAACAACTAACACAATCCCCTTGAACGTTGGGAAGCTAGCACCACAAGCGTCGTGCCTCTGATGGGATCACACCCAAGAACTCCAAAGGGAGAATATTAAACTAGAAGTGGTTAGTCCAAAATCGAATTTGGTTAAACCACAAAGGAGGGAGAAAGAGAATGGGGAATACTCAACCCTTTGGTGCAAATTGGAATGAGATCTCAAGGCCCCTATTTATAGGTTTGAGTAACCTCCTCATTTAACAATTATACCAATGTGGGATTCATCAAGAATTTCGAAATTCCCTTCTATCCAAGGGATTTTTCGAAATTTCCATGTGGGATAGGAATCCTTTTCCTAATTTAAACCAACTATTGATTTACCACTTATTCCCTTCAATTAACAAACTGTTAATTAACCTCCCAAATAGTTTTGTCTAGTTAATTATTAAACTATAATAACTGACAAAACTATTTCTTTTTCCTTTTTAATTAATTCTCCATTTGCTGAGTCTCGAGGGCAACCCAAAAGGACTGTGCTGCTATTAATTATAGTTATAGGCTTAGACACCTAATCCAACAACTTAAAGACACATAAATATGACAAATCTGATATACGATATTCAAAAACGTGATCTCCCGGTTAAAATCGAAATCGCGCGGTATTTACCGAATCTTTCACCGTTTCCATTCTAGACCTTGAATTCACACCAACCTTCACTTGTATTCACTTGTGTGTGTAACTAGTATTACACACAAGGGTCATACACGTTTAGATTGATCAAATTCCCGGTTGAACGTAATTCGATGACTCGTTCGCGTAACATCCAAATTAAAGGCAAATCGAACATCAAATCGATCAATAAACATGATAATGGATCAATAACATGAAATTAGGTTAATAAACATCAAAATCGATCAATACCCATAAATTCGATTATCAATCAACGGATTGGGTTACAAAATGGACAAAATCAGACAATCGAAAAACCCGGAATGTTACAACATATTTCCTTAATGGTTTTAGATCCTAGAAGTATTAGTAGTGAATTATTTGTACCCTTAATCTTTTGTTTTGAAATATATGACACTGTGGATATGTTTTGACAGCATCGGCCGAGTTAATCCAATGTTGTATGCTTTGGTTGCTGGTACATGGAATCTTGATAGCCATGATATGAGCAGTAGCCAAAATCAATTAAAAATGGAAGAATGGATGCACAATTATGTCAAAGTACGGTGTGCCAATTCATGGCAGGTAACTACTTTAATTTTTAGCTTGCGTCTCTCTTTTCCCAATTAGTTTTATTGTGTTTAAAGCGGGTTAAATTAATGTATTGTTGATAAAACAAAAGGTACGACGTCTATTAGAGGGCGGATGAAGCAACGTATATTGTGGTTATTGAAGTTTCTCTTTGTCAAAAGCAGCATATTGTATTGTATGTTTGTTAATTTTATTTTTCTTGCTCTTACATATATTTTAGTTGAACCTTTTTATTTCTTATTTGTTCTTTATAATGTGTTGTCATCTATTCCTTTATAAAGTTTATCTATTCATTTGTATTATATCTTAACAGTGTAAATTTGTAATTTTATTATGTGTTTTGTGTATGTAGGTACTGTGCTCCTTTTCTATTCAATTGCCTCTGCAGGTATGCCTCTTTTTAGAGCTAATTAGTTTTTCAAAATTATGTTATGATTGTTATTTTGTAAACTTTTACCTTTATGAGACGATATTGATATAGAATTTTTGAAACGCATCAAGTACTACTTTGAAGTGAAGGCACTACACATATCTCATGTCATCTGATAAACTCCAGCAGTTAATTTTGAGATGTAATGGTTGCTACTGTTATGTATCTGTCAATGAACTTCAGTTAATGTTTTGAAAACGACATGACAATGTTTCATGTTCGTTTGGCAGACCTGTAACAAACTTACTCTACTACCACTATTGTCTTTCTTCGTATACATTCTGTTATGATCGCATTTAGTAATCGCCCCCGCAGCAACGCGCAGGGTGGTCATCCATCTTGTTTGATCATGATAAGTCGACTTCGATTATCCTAAATCCATAATTTAACATCATCAAGTCATAAATTTCTAATAGATCTAAACAAGCTTCACAAAATATATATTCATTTTTCATAGGAAAAAAAGGCAATAAAATGGCATATTTTTCAAATAAAACCCTGGATCCATAAACTTGATGGAGCTTTCACAAGTCTAAGTCTAGATTTATATTCAAGGTTATGATTTTATCAAGATTCAAGCATGGATGATTAAGCATATTCAAGATCTCACAAAACCTCATATAGAAATCAAGAAAATGCAAACTTTTATCATAAAAATCACCCCTTTATTCCAAGAACCCTAGATCTACTAAGCATGGAAGTTCTTCATGGCGAAACATACATAAAAATGTAATATTTGATTGCCCTAAACAAGATCTACCAACATGAATCAAGATCCATCCATTATTCATCATAAAATCCATAAAAATGCATAAAAATCAATTTTTTTGCATGGATTCATTAGATCTATCATCTACAACCTAAATCAAGGCTAAAAGCATGTCAAAGATCTGATCTTGATCATATAATAGCAAGATAACAAGAGGGTAGAAGCTTAGATTGAGAAAAACACACCAAAAGACGAAAATCGACACTTCGTTACTTGATTTCACCAAATTGGAGCTCCAAAACTCCAAAACCTCAAAGATCTTGTTCTTGAATGTTTACAACAGTTCTAGTGTTTAGAGAAGTGAAATGAGGAGAAAAATGAGGGCTAAAATGAGTTAAGGAGCTTAAATACCTGTTTTTAGGGTTTGCTGATTTTTTACAAAACAGGCGATACGCCTAAATCATTTAAATGATTTAGGCGGTACTCTTGTTTCTCCACCGAACAATAATTTTTTGATTTCTCCGTTTTCGCTCCAGTTTCCCCGTATTTTGATGTTTTCGAGTCACGTTTTCTCCCAAAACACCCCTTTAATGATCCCATCATATTCATTACATTCAATCCACTCAAAATGATTATAAACACGTTACGTAACTCAAAAGGATGCACAAATTAGGTCAAATTTAGGCATTGTTGATCGGTTTTGACGTACGTATCGATTTTGGGCAATTCACCAACGATTCGCGACTCGATCAAGTGTGTGATGACTTGTGACATGATAATTGATTATTAGACTAATA
This sequence comes from Deinandra increscens subsp. villosa, assembly GCA_039602395.1. Classification (NCBI taxonomy): domain Eukaryota; kingdom Viridiplantae; phylum Streptophyta; class Magnoliopsida; order Asterales; family Asteraceae; genus Deinandra; species Deinandra increscens. The sequence goes on from JBCNJP010007514.1 coordinate 29,005, forward strand.
AAAATGTGGAACTTGGTATACGGTGACCAAATACGGGATATCCGGTAAACGACGAATCGTGTACCGAAAGCGCGTAAATACCCGAAATTGCTTTATTTTCAATTTGAAAAGTCCAATTTGATTTCAACTGATTGTAATTAAGTACCCATTTTCGAAGAATGGTTATAAATCATTTAGATCCATTAATTGGGATATAAATACCCAAAATTTCTTTCGGTTCGCAATAACTTGCAAATCGGTAACTTGAATTTTCAAAACGGGCTGGATTTCTCCATCGGGTAATTTGCAAATGTTACAGTGTGTATGATGATTATTTGATTTGTAATTAATTTGAATGGTTAAGGGAAAAAAACAATAACTTGACACTTGCCTGTGATTAGAACAACAAAATGAAGAGAAAATGGCCAAGAGTGGCGGCGGTGGCTGACGTTTAGCGGCATTAAAAGGGGAAAACGCCCAATTAACTCTCCATTACAAATAACCTAAGTGATCGTGTCTAGATGAAAGAGAAAGATAACAAAAAAATTAATAATATTTATTTAAAATACATATAGAAATGAGGAACAAAATAATTGAGTGGGGTGAATTTCTAAGTGTTTTATTTGAATTAATTAAAAACTAACGTGTGTGGTAGAATGGTAGAAAGAGAAAAATAATTAAAATAACAAATTAAGTATTATTTAATTAAATATAAATAGATATAGAGAATTAAATGTAAGTGTTTTTTAGAAAATGATGATAATTTTAGAAAATAGTTTTTTTTTTGTTAAATTATAGTGACGAGAACTTTATACACTTGCAACGTGCT
>JBCNJP010007515.1:0-52147 GCA_039602395.1 Deinandra increscens subsp. villosa
ACTTATCCTGTCAAGCACAACATGAAACAGACACTAACCAGACGATGACTGGTTATCGGGTTAGCATTATTTAACCAAAAGCACTTCCCGTGAACCCGAGAACTCTTCACATTATCTACCCCTGTGATTCTGGAGGGGTGATACTTTCTTGCACAAGACCCATAAAAACTTATTAAAACCTTTAAATTAACCTGGCCATGGTTGTAAAACAAAATAAACAATAAAAACTTAAGATAACACAAAAGAAAAATAAAAATAAAAACAAACATACCAAATTTCTAAACGAGAAGGTTTTATTTTGGGATCAAACCGTCTTTGTCTGAACTGAGGAACCCTTTTCAGCATCTGTTACTCGAACACGTCCAGGTGATCGCCAGTATATTGGTCCTTCTTAAACCCATGTTCCTCATTTTCCCGGCTGTTTGTCACTTATTTATCTTTTAGGTGCATTAATTATGAACATCCGACAGTCCACACAAATCCTAGGTAATTAATATGTACAGTCTATCAAGCTTGATCATTCCCTACCACATATTTTCACATTCCCATATCCAGAGTTTTGAATCTTTTCTCGAGACTTGGTTGAGAAGAGAAAGAACAGATCATAAAAGAGATAGGAATAATATACAAAGACTTGTATGATTTCAACTCAGAGGCGTTTATCAGTCAGGTGGTAACCTTTCATCAAACACATAAGCCTAGTCACAAAGTCAGGGCTAAAGGGTTTTGGACGCTAGAGGGTCTCTTTTGATGTGCACATTGGCATCTTTTGGGGTGTAAATTATATACAGCGATCTGCAAGCACGTTAATCCAGACTAACCAGGTCTTTGCTCACGCAAAACAGAGGAAAATCTGGTTAACACGTCAACCATTCTACACCAGGTCATTGCTCACGCAAAGCAAAGGCAAGACTTGACTGACGGCTTTGACATCCCCAGATCTTTGCTCACACAAAACAGAGGGGACGCCGACTTTTTGAGATTTTCGATTCAACACTTTGGAGTCCGGCGTGTGTATCGGGAACAATTTCGCAGTCAAATAGAACAAGCACTTAACCTAAGTGTGTGTTTCCCGTCAAATGACATACTTTATCTTTAAGTGTTGTGACCCATACCTTTGTTTTTGGAACTGAGCCTACCGAGCACATCACCTTGGATCATGTCTTTCACTTTTGCCTTACGCGTGTCAGTCATTCTGAGAACGGAAATTTATTTCACTTCCCACCTTCTAAAGGAAACAAAAGATTAAAAATTAAAAAGCACAATTTAATTTTGACGGGTCAACAATTTCATCTTTTCTATTCTTCCCCTTGCTTTTTGATTTTTTAATAACAACACACACTTTTTTTTTTTATTTTATTTAATTTTTTTTTTGACACAATACTAAATATGTACTAAAAACTGGCCAAGCTAACCTTCAAAGTTTATCTTTTGGAAAATTTCAGAAATGGGTTTTGTTTCATGCATAACCATACTTCACATCAAATTAGCCAAGAAACAAACAATTAAGACAATGTTACCTTTTTTCTGCTGATTTTGTTTTACCTCTCACAAGGAAACATACCCTCCATTGAAATCTTCATGTCATCTAGTAGAGAGATGCCTCCTATCCTGTGCCTGGAACAATCACTATCACAAACAAACAAGGTTAATGAAAGTCCTCCTTGACTGTTCCTGCACAAGGTGAGAGATCAGTTAGCCATAAGTACCCAGGCCATTGTGGTTCTGGGTATACCTGAAGAATCGGTGAAAGAAATTTCTTTTAAGAACATCCCCTTTGTGATATCAGGAATTGGGGGTGTGGCTGCCTTTGATTTTGGTTTCCAAATTCCAGGTGATTTGAAAGTTGTTTTAGTCACCTTTGAAGTAGTGACTTTAGGTATTTCAACCTTCTTCATTTCAGGTTTCCTTTTCAAAACAGTTTTAGTTACCTTTGGAGGAGTAACTTTAGGTTTGTCAACTTTGTGTTGTTTTGAAATCGGTTTCTTCACCTTTTTATGAAAATTTTCAAAATTTGGAAAAACATATTTTTGATTCGAAAATTTTCTCTGCTCTTTGGCAGCGCCCCAATGTTGATCAGAGGGTTTTATCTTAGGAGAAACAGTCTTCATCGCCTTAGGTGGTTGCACCTTCATTGGCTTAGACTTAACTGATTCCCGAGACGAAACACTCCGACTTTGTGGATAGTATGGCTCATAGGGGCGATAGAGACAATTTTGGGCAATGTGACCAGGATTGCCACAATTAAAGCAAGTCTGCTTCTTGAGATAGAAGTCAGACGTGTAACCGTTTGTCTTTAGCTGCTGAGGTGGAGCTCCATTTGCTTTTGTCTGCATCTTTGATGGAAAGGCATTGTGATTCGGTTGCATGTCCGTAGAGACTCCAAGTCTCCAGTTCTCAGATCTTTCAGACCTTGATGCATTTCTGTTGAATCTTTTCTGGTTTGTTGAAAACTGAGCAGAACCAGACATTTGAACTTTTGGGCCCATTGGTTTCTTTGAGACTGTTGTGTTGCCACTGCATGAGCCCACTGATGAGTTTGGAGACTTGATAGTAGTTTTGGGCCTTTCAATCTTGATAGGAACAGAAGTTGGAGGCTTGATGGTGATCTTGGGCCTCATGCTCTTAATGTTAGATGATAAACCGCCATCATGACCCAAGCCTTTGAACTTGGAGGAGAAGGATGGTAGTTCATAGCCAACATTTGGTTCTTGGTCAAACATAGACCCAGATGTCATGAATATCCTACCATTGGGCCTTGTAGTCATCACCACACGTTCCCGCTTTACCTCATCCACCACTTTCGAATAAGGAGTCTCGATCTTTGGATAAGGAGTCAACTTTTCTTCATCAGCTCTGTTCACTTCACTAGAGCTTGAACCAGCACACTCAGTAGTGTTATTAGACTGAGTTGCTTCAGTGGCTGTCTTTTCATTTTTCTGCACTGGTTGAGGCCCATATACCATGGTTGCTTCATTCAGGGACTCCTTCAACAATTCCTCTGCAGTTTGGGGCACTTTGATGTATTCATGTTGTAATGGGGGAGGAAAATTTCCATCCCCGAGGCCAGATGTTTCTTTTACATGCTCGAGTCGCTCCTCTGATTTGAATAAAGTACGATGAGAGTCCATCATTTTCTTTTGAATAACTTGATGTTTCTCAAGGGCAGATTGGGAAGTGTCAAGTTTGGTTCTTAGTTCCTCCACCTCCTTAGTTAGCTCTTCTACCTTAGCATTAGCAAGCCTAAGATAGGTGCTTTTATCACTCACCTGACGTTGAAGACTCTTAACATCTACCTGAATGGCCTCAAGTTTCTCTCTAAATATTCTGGTCTTACTTTTGGACTCCCTAAGGTCTCTAGTAATTAATTCGCGATTTAGGGTCTCATTGGTAAACTTACGTTCCCAGTCTTTACATTCATTCAAAATTGCCTGACACTTAGGATTACAACATATCTCATCGGATGTAGTGGTGCCTGGTAGAATGTGTGCCATGAACCTTTTTTTTTTTTTTTTTTTGGATGAACGTCTAGATCAAGTTCGGACCGGAAAGTATTGACCGGATCGAAAAGATAAAGCCGAAAGGGTGAAGTTTGGATAGAAAAGACAAGATTTGGATCGAAAAGTGGACTTTTTGATCGAAAAATGGACTTTTTGATCGAAAAGTGTGGCTGATCAAAAAGCTGGTAGAAAAGCTGGTTGGCTGATCGAAAAGCTGTCTGGCTGATCGAAAAGCTGTCTTGGCTGATCGAAAAGCTGTTTGGCTGATCGAAAAGCTGTCTTGGCTGATCGAAAAGCTGCTTGGCTGATCGAAAAGCTGTTTTGGCTGATCGAAAAGTTGTCTGGCTGATCGAAAAGTTGTCTTGGCTGATCGAAAAGCTGTCTGGCTGATCGAAAAGCTGTCTTGGCTGATCGAAAAGCTGTTTGGCTGATCGAAAAGTCACAAAAGGGGACTTTTCGACTGATATAGCCTGATCGAAAAGCCTCAAGGGGGCTTTACCGATCGAAAAGTGTGGCAGAAAAGGGTTTTTTCGATCAGTTTGACTGATCGAAAAGTCTCTGACAGGGCCGAAAAGTCTCTAAAACAGGAGCTGTTGGTCACGATCTCTTCTTGTTCAGTTCGAAACCTGCAAAACAAATAATCTTCCACCTTGCGACACACGAAAACACCACAAACTCAAACGGTCAGTTAATAAAAACTTGAATCGGATATCGCGAGAGCCTCGAAACTTGCGTTTCTTGGCTCTGATACCAATTGTAAGTCCCAAAACGATCCTTACGCGATATCTAGTCCAATCAAGACCGTGCGGAATCCGGTTTGATTGGTGATTCAAGATTAATTGAAAATAAGATGAATAAGCAATTAAGAACGAGAATAAAACACAAACCACAAGAAGTAGAGCACTTGAATAACCTCCTTTGATTGCAATACACAATCGAAATTCTCTTTAGAGAATTTCGTAAAACACCAATTGAGATCAACACCAAAACAGCAACCTATTCTAATCAATAATAGGTTCTATTTATAGGAGATGATTAGCTTGTTTTCCAAGCTAATCTCCTATACCGTAAATAACTCAAATTCCCGTATTTGACATTTCAGACCCAATAAACTCCATCTAAACTCTTTCTAAATGAGCCCAAACATGTTTAAATTGGCCCAATGACCCAATATAACCATAACTCAGCTAATTTTCACCTATTCTATCACATAGGCCTTCAAAATAGTCCGCCAAGTGATGATTTAATACACAAGCCACAAATTATTTCCTTACAGCTTCCAACTTGACATCTACTTTCTGGAGTCCATCCAGCAGAGACACAAACCTAATGTACTGATTGGTCATGGATTCATTTCTTTTATGACTGAAGATCTCATATCTTTATTTTAGAACATACTTTTGTTTTCTTTAACCTCATCAGTTCCATCATACATTTTATTTAGAGTCGTTCAAATGTCAAAAGCAGTTTTGTAACCTTTAAAACATGCTAAAATCGAGTTTGGTAATGATGGTTGCAACATCCACTAAGATTTCAAATCTACTTCACATTTTTTATGATCAATTTCAGTATTCTTATCAAAAGGTTTTGGAATTTGGATATTTTCATCTTCAGCTGATGAGACCATTGGGATATCTCGTCCAACAGTGAGAGATTTCCACACTTTATAATCAGTGCATCCAACAACCCTTCCATTTGAAGTTTCCATGTATCAAAATCATCAACAGTGAACATCGGTAATTTGTTAGCGCTGTCATTTCACTTTTGAGTGCTAAGTTCACTCATTTTGAAAATTCCGAGAAATAACAAAAATTGCAAGTTTGAGTAGGTAGGTAATATCAACTTTGAAGCACTGTGAGTCTTCAAAGTGTGAGTCAAGGCTCTGATACCACTTATAGGATCGTGGTTAATTTCACTAATAACCTAACAAGATTACATACAAGAATAACCAGGTGGAAACAAGTTATCCTTCACTCATGCACTCACTATGTTATATATTAGTTATGCTTCGATATAGCTTGAAGTAACCAATTGATTAAAAATATAAGAGAACATAAGTATGTAAAACTCGGCATTATATTGCAATAACTCAACAACAGATTACAAAATACAAGTTGTGATTAGAGGGGGCATAAATGAATCGGTTCCGGAACTGGAACCGTTGAACCGAACCGAACCGGTTCCGGTTTGGAACCGCTTTGAAGAGAACCGGTCCGTAACAATTTGGAACCGGCGGTTTTGAATCGGTTTGGGGTTTTTGAGACAGGAACCCATGAGAACCGGTCTAGGAACCAGTCCAAGAACTGGTTTCAAACGAGTAATTATATAATTATATATTTTAACGCACCCATATGTAATTTCCATTACTTAAACATGTTGCAATAGGTATAGAAATAACTATGAGTGTACCTAAAAGCTTTTTAAATCTTACATGTGAAGAGTTAGGGTGGTGATTGTGTTAAAGTTGTCACACCCCAACCGACGACGGAATATGTCGGGGCACGATGATTGTCTAGATGCACACAACACTAATTAAATGTTGTGATATTCTTAATCAACCCATTTCATATAATTAGTATTTTACATGATAATCCGAACAAACATCAAATAACACAAATTAACTTGTTAATTTAGGTCTCTCTAAGTCCACAAGCATCCTAAGGTGTCATCAACGCGACCAATCAACATCGAACAACAAAGCCTGCAACATGTACAAAATAAGGTCAACTATGAATAGTTGGTGAGTAAACATAGGTGTAGCGTACAACATAGATTTAAATCACGCGATTCAATGTGTTAGGTGTAAACAGATATGATAAACATGAAATGAATCCAAGCACTTAATAAACGACGCACTCAAGCCTTCGGCATTTAGGCTTTTAATCACAAGGCGCCCAAGCCAAGGCACGCCTAGTGGGTTGCCACACCAATAAATCTATTATTTTAACCCCGGCTTAATGAGTTAATGAGATACGTCTATTGTTTCATCGTTCAATCGTTCCATGGTTCAATCGTTCACATCGATCAATCATTCAATCGTTCACATCGTTCAATGGTTCAGAGCAATAACCCACACAAATTTAACCCCACAAGTATACACATAACATTCACAGTGATCACATTTAGTTTTAGAATAAATCATAAAGAGTTTGCATTCTGATAGTGTACATGTTGCACCCCAAAATACTAAAAGAAAAAGGGCTATGAATACTCACCCGATGAGGATACATGATTGAAAGAATGACACCACGTAATGAAGAGGATAGACCCGATGATAACCTTGATGACCAATGGGATAGAGAATAAATAATTAATAAAGAATTAAGCTTCATGACTCAGAGTAACATAATTGACTCGACGACTCGTTGGTGAGGGTTATAGTGATACGTACGGGATGGATATTCCAATCAATAGAGTTAATCCTAAGTCTAATGTCAAAGATAGCAAAGAATCCATTCGTCTAATTGGTCACATAATCATCTATTTCTATGGAATTCAAACAAAGTCATACAATAGTCAAAAAGTCAATCTAAAGTCAAAATCCGGGATTTTTCATGCAACATAACCAAATCTTGCATTCTAACATGATTAAACCTTAGATCTATACATCATAACGTTCACTTTCATGGTAACATTCAAGATCTAACAACAATATGGTAAATTTCCATGGTGAAACCCTAGATCTAGCATCAATACTCAATTTTACCCTAGATCTAGCATGATCTCATCATAAAAATCTCAACTTTGAAAATTACATCACTACATCTACTTTGTAGGAGCATGCATGTTGAATATCTAGTACAAAAGCATCATAAAAATCTAAACTTCACATTTGAAATCATAGATATCATTAGGAGCATAAAAATCAAATCTTTGACATAGCAAACCCTATATCTGCAACATAGCAATGATTCCTCATGATCTAATCCTAAATCCATAACCAAAAGAATAACTTTCATGTAGATCTATACACCAAATTGCATGCAAATCATAGATCTATGGATATTTCATCATAAACTCAAGTGAGATGGATATATCATGCAAAAAGGTAGAATCTTTGATCATAAAAACCCTAGATCTATCAATTACAACGTAGATCTAAACAAAATTTCACATAAAGTTCTGATCTTGATGGAGAAGAAGAGAAGATTCAAGGTGCAAACTACATGGTTTTGAGAATACATACAGAAATGGGTGAAATTAAATTGATCCTAAGCAATAAAGTAAGAATCTTGAGCCCCAAATCTTCAAGGATGGTGGTTTCTTGGGTCTACAGCCGTTTTGGGTTGTTTAAGAGTGATTTGGGGTGAAATGAGGAGAGAATGGAGGCTTAAGTTGCTTAAAATGGGGGGTAATTAGGGTTTCTGCCCGATTAGGTCCTGGGTGTACCGCCCTAATATGATATTAAAATTTGGGCGTACTGCCTAGAACCACAATCCGGATCTTAATGATCAATTCCTCGATTCGCGTGCTCGGTTCATCATTTTTTGACATTGTCGAGTGTCTTTTTTACCCAAATCACTCAATTAACCATCCCATCATGTTAACCATGTTAAATCCACATAAAAAGTATAAATACATGATACATCACGTAACACATAAGTATGCACAAATTAGGTCAAAACAAGCTATTTTGGTTGGTTTTGGCGTATGTATTGATTTTGGGCAAATCACCAACGTTTTTCGACTCGATTAAGTGTGTGAGGACTCATGACATGATAATTGACTATTAGACTCATAATTATGTTGAATTGACATATGATGACCAAATACGAAGTTCCCGGTAAATGATAAATCGCGTACCGAAATCGCGTAAAAATCGGAAATTGCTCTATTTTCAATTTGAGAAACCCAATTTGGTTCCAATTAACTGTAATTAAGTATTTGGTTCCAAACCTACTATAAATCATTTAGATCCAATAATTGGGGTATACACACCAAAAGTTCTTCCGGTTCTCAATAATTTGCAAATCGGTAAATCGTGATATTTCAAAACGGGTCAGATTTCTCAATCTGGTAAAATGTAAATGCTACATAAGTAACACTATAGTTGGGTTTTGTTGTAACTCCAGCCCATTTATTATCGGTTAGTATAATCCTAAATGAGGTAACCGATCCACTAGACGAAGAAACTACTATTGATATGTTGGTTTACAGCGGGCCAAATAGTTAAGAAGAAGATATAGCCTAAGATATTCATTTTCTTAATTAAAAAAATACAATTTACAAAACTGGTTCCAGAACCGGCTCTTAGAGGACCCGGTCCTAAACTAAACCGAACTGGTCCAATAGGTTCCTGATTTTTATGCCTAGAATCAGTTCGAAACCGGAACTGGTTTTTGCCAAGAACCGGTTTAGACCGCCGCGTTGACTAGAACCGGAAACGGTTCTTTGAAAAACCGATTTCTGCACCTCTAGGTGGGAGCAGATGTCTAGTTTGCTGAGTACTACCAAGCTATATATAGTGCTAAGGAAAGTCAAGGAAGGCCCTTGATTTCCATAAGGTCATCTAAGACTGTTAAGTACAACAATATTAATGACTTAGTACTAGGGAACATTCTTCATTGGACGATGTTGTTTCTTAGACAGTTTGACTTGATCTTCTGAGGAGAAAACTTGCTTCTAGTGACTCAGAACTGCAACTGATTAACTTTTGTGTCAGACAGGGAAAAAGACATTACAGTGGTTTTTTCGGTTGAACTCTCCTTCCGTTGGAACTCGAGTTCACCCAGAACTATCATTCTTCCGGGTCAACTACCGCTTCCGCTTGAACTTTAGATCTTTTAGTTCATCTTCATTCACCCGGAACTCTTTGTTCATTTAACATATTGATTTCTGGTTGAACTTTAGCCGGATCCTGAGTACTTAAGCAATTCAACCGGAACTCCCAGTTGATTAATTCCTTACAACGTTTGATGTAGACCACTCTCACCGACAAACATGACATTATCGGCAAACAAAACTTGTGATATGGATGGAAATTTTTGAAGTGCGTCACACCAGTAAAGATGGGCAGCTCGTTGGCTGAATGCATAATCAATTTAAGCTCCTCCATGTCAATGATGAATAGAAAGGGAGATAAGGTATCACCCTACCTCAATCCCTAAATTCTTTAGTTAGTGACCGTTAACTATATGGCATACAATGGTAAACAGTTAAGGTAAATATTATTGAATTATGCATTACAATATATATAAAGAATGCAATCTAAACCCTAGATATCTAATGGGCCCATCGACTCATAATGATAAACCTAATATTCAATACTCCCCCGCAGTTTCCGCGAAAGTAAACCGGGCGCTGAGACAAAAAAAATAGATAAGAAAAAACATTATTAATAAAATAAACAGTTTCGATCGACTCAAAGTATTGCCAACAAATCCATATTGCATTTGATTTTGTCGTCCATATTCTTCAAAAAAAAAAGAAAAAAATCTTTCATCGCAATGGACTATAGACCTGATCTTCAAAAGTAGGTGGTTGTGAGGGTGATTTTGACACGGTTGACTTATAAGGTCATTTATCTTCAAAAATTATCACCAATTTTGTTGGGTTTAAGCGGTTGTAGTTCATGAATTTCTGGCTCCTAAAAAGAAAAATATGACTGACTAGAGGAAAGTTGAGAACTGATGAACGTAGTCTCATGGCGATAGATCAAGAGATGAGATTCATAGGTCTAAAAAAGCAAAGTCAATGACCGTATTCAGGCGACTATCTCTTTGATTCATAGGTCGAGAGATGAGATCTGTTGATCTAAAAAGAAAAGGAAGCAAGACCATCAGTCTCTTAGACTGTAGATCTAGAAAAAAAGGACTTTCATATGGCAAAGCTAATCGTTATTGTTCACAAGGATGTTATATAATCTACTAAAACTTGTAAAAAAAGTTTACCGTGTGTATTCTCCCCCAAAATGAAAAAAATAAAAGTAAGGGTCTGTTTGGTATGAGGTAATGGAATGGACGATGGAATGGAATGGGCGATGGAATGGAATGGTCGAGTGAATGAAATTAATCATTACCATTCCATTGTCATGTTTGGTTACCATGTGTGAATGAAATAAATCATTCATTCGCATTGTTTGATGGTAGTACAAACGAAGTAATCAAATACAGTTTTCCTAATATTTTCATTTAAAAATAATATATTTATTTTACATTTATGTTTTTTTAATATTTTAATTTTTTATTAGATTTAATTAAATTATTTAATTTATATTTATATTTTTTATTTTATATGTTGTTATTTTTTTTTTCTAATTTACGTTTACTTTTATTATTTTTTGTTTTTATTTTAATTTATGAATATATTTTTATTTTATATTTATTTATTTTTCATTTTCAGTTTAAATTTTTATTTTTTTATTTTTTTTAATTTATTTAATTTTTAATTTTTATTCTTTATTTTTTTTCATAAAATGTAAGAAAAAATCTAATCGGAATTTTCTTTTTCATTTCATTCCTTGAGGGAATCGAAAAAAAACGCCCCCACATGTAATGAAAATCTTAAAAAATGGAAGGAATCGCATTCCTTACGTAATGGTCAATTCCATTCCACTCTGTTACCAAACATGTCATTTTTCATCCTGACGTAATGATTCATTCCATTCCACCCTCCATTCTTGCATACCAAACGCTATCTAAGGGTCGTAAACTCACCTTGGATGCGTGCTTAAAATAAATCAAATGCTACAAAGGGTTGGTGAATCGCCTACACTTCACCTAAGACACACAAATGTGTAAGTGCATGATGTGTTTGTCTGGACGTCCCGTTGTGTACAAACAATGACAAGTTTGAACAAGTTGACTCGATGAAACATTGGTTATTTATTAAGTGATAATTGTAAATATTTATCATAACACATATGCAAATCATATCATGTTATCATGCAATAAATATTCAATTTCCTTTACACCGTTGTTACCCATCTGACACGTACGATATAAGATTGACGGGGCAATCTTACAAAATCTTGTCATTTATACCGAAGAGGGAGACTTAGGATTTGTACATGCGTATGGTTCATAATTAAATAAATACTTTTCATGCAACCTAACATACGTCTATACGAGGGTTTTCATCCGAGTTACTTGCTAATTAACAATTACACACTAAGTTATATATTTCATGCATAACGATCAAGTTTCCATGTATAGGTCTCGTTGTTATCACATGTTAAGCATCAAAGTTGCACCTTCCTCATGTTGCATCCATTATAAGTCATCAAAATACATGTTTTGATACTAATTAGCATCAAGACTTGACTTTCATTACGTTACATGCATTAGTCGAGGTAAAAACCCTAACTTTATCGCATAATAATCATCAAAATCCATTCTTTACACTCCTAGATAAAGGGCTTTTAATGACGCACGAACGATGACACACACTAGTTTTATAATGCGTAAATGTGCATTTCATATTATAAAAATATGAAGAGTAGATGACGTAAAATCATAATAAAACACTCATAAAAGAAAAAACCCGGAGTACACTTTTTAAAAATGAGCATCCTCCCATTCTGTCATATTATATTTTCATCTCCCCCTACAAAATCTATTCCTGTTTCTAAAAAATTGGTTTTCGCTTCTGCAATTTCATCTCTGACCTAATCTTCATCTCTAACCTCCGCCGCTTCTCAAAAATTGATTTCCACCTCTGTCTACATCCCACCTCCGCCTCCATCTTCCTGACGTAATCTCAAAAACTCAATATCGTGCTCTAATCTCCATCTCATCTCCTCCTCCATCTCACTTCAGTCTCCACCTCAACTTATATTGAAGAGGGTTCGAGGAAGTTAGAGGTTCGATTGAGTTAATTTGTCGCAGCAGATTGATTTTCCTGAACATGAGAGGTTTTTTGTGGGCTTAATGGGAACGCTTTTTCCTTCTTTTTAGGTTTTGCTACTAGACTTCCAATCAAGTATGCCTTTCCTTCTTTTCTTCCTCTCTTCTTCACTTGAATACAATTTCCAAAATCTAAACAGTTTAAACGATGCTTCAAATGAATCATAAGGCGTAACCATCAATTTTGCTTCATACGGTCTTATTCCATCGATTTGCTCGATAAGGTCTCGTTCCATCGGTTTTGATCCATCAATTCATCGTAACCATCATTTTTTCTCCATACGGTCTATTCAGTAGGTGAACGTGGTAGTTTAACTCCATCGAACCAGGTACATTCGCTTTTGTTCCATCAATTTTGTTCAATTGCTCATCTCTCCTTTGATTTTGTTTCTTCGCTTATCTCCTATTTAGTTTTGTTCCATTCTTTTATATATAGTCAAGTAGGTTGATTTTTGTTTTTAAAAGGTGTTTTAATTTTGTCACAGAAGGTTGATATCTGTTATAGTTTTTTTTCTAAATTTCCATGACTGAGTGATGCATTGATCTGTTTTAATTGTTTTAATTGTTGTATATGTTAATTTTAGGTTTTGTTTCTAAACTTCCAATCAGGTACACGTGTTTTCTTCTTTTTTCCTCTGTTCTTCTGTGATCTATGAGTATTAGGGATGTTCTAATGAGGCCTTTATTTGAGTGCAGTACAAAGGATTACGATTTACCAAAGATTGTCATGCTTTCTGTTGGTTCCATTGGTGGATTTAAGAAGGAAGTAAAATATGTCCAGTAATCTCATTTTAGGTGTTTTAGTCTACATATAGGCATTATTTATTTAAGTTTGGGGCTCAAGTAAGACACATGATTTTTAAGAGAAAACAATGATGGTCACAGTTTATTATACAACACATGTATTTATCTATCATTTTTACCGGCCCATTCATCCGGTATATACATTTTTCCCTCTCTACTTAAAATTCTTGTATTACTTTCCCTATTTGTTTAAACGACAATGAGTAGGACTTGGTGACAAAAATTTTCCTTCGGGTGGAGGCAATTGCAGGAATGACAGTTTCTAAGGCTTGCTGGGGAAACCAATAAAAAGTTACAATTAAGTTCTAATGCCCGGTCCATATGCCAAGTTCCGGATAATTTTCAAATCGGGTTGATGATCATTCAACAAGAAGAAAAGTTGAGCATGTAAGTATGAATTTGTTCCTTTGCCCACCTACTTTTAGGTTTAGCTCCATGTCTCCATGTGAGGGTACAAATTCAGCAATGTCAAAAATAACAAATGAATTCATGCAGGTGCCGGGAAGAAGAAAAAGTTGATTTTCTAGTAATGCATTTATTTTAATTATCTTATATTTACATATAATGTAAAAGCTAAAATTTCCTTATATATAAACAATGTCAGATAGATGACTGACGTGATATCTCTCTCCCTAAATAGCTCATAAAGACACCAAGAACAAGGTCACTATGTTAGAGCATAATATGTATGCGTCGTTATGTATCGTGTGTTATATATAATAGAGCTTGAGTTTGTATGTCTTAGTCTCAATGAACCAAGGGCCGAACCTATGGTTCACGGGTAACAAACCAAACAGTTCATTGTTGGTCGGTTTGTTGGGCAGTAGACTAAGTATAAATACTTTGTGCTTAGTTCATTTGGGAAATAGTTGTGATAGAGGAGAGTGGTCCAGATCTTAGTGTTCTTTGTTTCTGTGAGATAACCAGAGATTTGTATTGAGTCTTTGACTGATTCAATAAAGCAAATTCTTATTTACTTGTTGTGTTTGTTCTCGATTACATCTGGTCAATTATCGACCCATTGCTCGTCATTGTTTCGCGTCTTTTCAACTGGTATCAGAGCTTTCTGGTTCAGTTTCTGATCAAGTTGAGGTGTTTTTGAGTTTTTCAACACAAAACAAGTGGTTTTCATTTGAAAACTTGCGGTTTTTTAGTGATTCTGGTCTACCTTGCTTTCTAATGTCCTGGTATCAGAGCAAAATATATAAAAAAAAATAGAAAAATGAGAAGTCGATCCAACAAAATTGGAGAATGATGGTACATTGGCTTACGTTTCTGACTCATGAATAAAGTAGTTGAAAAAGCCATAAGACCATTGTTTGATGTGCTTGGTAGGCTCAGCAAATCAGAAAGTATTCAAATGTGATATACATTAAATATTATTCTTGACCAAGTGGACAACATCTTGATGCGTATTTCAAAGATATAGAAAAAGATATGTGAAAAGAAAATGAGAAGTCACTGTGTATACATGTGTTCATTTTGCAAAAATTTGAACTTGTTTGATTTTCTTTATTTCTTAAATGATTGGACTAGCTCTGCGTATACGTGAGTATCGACCTGATAGTTGTTCGTTTAAGGTTCTGCTTTATTTTTCTTGGTGTTTCGTATAATTAATCGAACTTTCTCTGCGTGTCCACAAGACCGACCTGATTGTTGTTGAATTATACAATTTCAACTTGTTTTTATGATTCTTATTTTGTTAAATCCGAGGCTTTATCTGTGTATCGAAAGATCAACCTTAAGGTAGACGATTCAACATTCTTATTTCTTTTTACATGAAACACGGCTGACGATATCAAAAAACTACAATCACTATGTGTTAAATCACAAGTGAAGTCACTTGAAATAGTGTGAAACATATCTGAGTATGTCTGATAGTAGTACACTGGTCAAAGCATATTAATCAATATCTTAACATATCCAGATGTCATGAGTATGATTATGTCTGATTATAAGATGAACAAAATATACCAGCAATCAACATGCTTGTGTGCTAAAATTAGTTGAAATTAAAGTGTAGTTCAATGCGTAATGACCAATATGATCCCAAGTTGTGATCTTTTTCATATAATATCAAAAATAGTGTTTGATTCTGTATTGCATTTATATTTTCTTTTAGAAAATCCAAAAGGATTTTAGGTGTGTTTTAGCATAAACTTAGAAAAGTCAAAAAGATTTTCGGTTTGTTTTGATGTAAAGTTTCTAAAACCCAAAAAATTTTTATTTCTTATTTATTTTCAACCGATTGACACGTGATACTAAACAAATTTCAAAATCAGTAACTTGGTTCTCTGAAGGAGATTTTTGTCCAAGCTTAAATTAATTTTGGTAAAACGAAAAGGAAAACCGCACTTTTGTCTTCTAAAGTTGCATGTTATGTTGACAAGACTCAAGCATGGTCAAAGGAGAAGTATGTGTTCTCTGGTAAATGGATTCAGCCATGCAAGTTCTTTTATTCTCAAGAATTTCAAAGTTGAAGATCTGCTACTTCAAGGTTGAAGATCAGCTGCTAGTAGTTTTTGAATATATAGATACATCACACATTAAGGGGAAGAGCATAATCTGTATGCTTTGTTATGTCTCATGTGTTGTATCTAATAGAGCTTGAGTTTGTATGTCTTAGTCTCAATGAACCAAGGGCCGAACTGATGGTTCATGGGAAACGAACCAAACGGTTCGTTGCTGGTCGGTTCATTGGGCAGTAGACTAAGTATAAATACTTTGTGCTTAGTTCATTTAAGAAATAGTTATGGTAGAGGAGAGTGGTCCAGATCTGAGTGTTCGGTAGAAACCGGGTCGGCGGGCCAAGCTAACCCGGATTTGCTATGCGGAAGCGTGGTCTAAAGCTTTGTGTAACTCGTCTTCGTAGAACAAATATAAACACCTGGATAAACATAAATGACTAGATCTTCAACTTAGGTGTTTGAGATGTGATGATGATGATGAGGATAATAATATAGAAGTAGTGATGAACAAGATGAATAGATAATCAAATGTAACCGAATGATTGATTACATTTTACCTACACCACTCATACCCGGTTCATCAACAAGTGTTCAATAACCCACACAACTTCAAAGCTTCATGCTCTCAACTCTCTCACTCATACATGCATACATCTCTTTCATAAATGAAAGACTAAACTATATATACTAACCTAACAATGGCAAACTAGTAAATAACCAACAACTAGTAACTAGTGACAAGTAAATAATGTAACAATAAATAATAATGTCACTTTTCCATGTCTTCGGTTAGTGAGAGTCTTCGAGTCATAAATCTCAATCTTGTCGGTCTCGGAAATTCCCAACAATCTCCCCCTATTTAGTAGATGAACAAACGAATAAATAACTCAACTCTTGTGACAATCGGTATCCTTGTATTCTTGCAACTTGACTTCAAGAAAATCTTTATATGGTTTCAAATCTTTCACTCATCCTCTCCCCTTTGTGAGGCTTCCCCTACGGTAAACAGTTTTGATTCTTCCGACCTTTTCCACAAGGCACTAAAGTGCATAGGGTGTTTACCAAAATTAACAAGCACACTACTCCAAGGATGTCACCATCATCCTGAGTGTTGTTAAAGGTAAACAAGATAAAGGATCAAAGAAAAATTAGAGATTTAATTCCATAATCTAACTATCATGAAAATACTTGGAAAGAATACCAAACCGATGCATCACTTCAAAGAAAGTACCACTTCAAATTCTTTTTGAAACCTTGCATCCATTTTTACCATAATAGCCTTGTTGCAATCTTCTATGGCTCGAGGACGCTTCAAAGGTTAAATAAATTACCTCAACAAGTCACAAGCTCTAACTTTGCCTTTATTGTTACCATACCAAGAATGGCTCAAGGACTCCTCAAAAATTAAAACTTAATCCACCAATAGCAAAAAATATCTTCAATGTAGAAAAATCCAAATTTGTGCACATTCTTCAATTTTCAACCAACTTCTAAACACGTCTGCTTATAGCGAAGAAAGTCTCAAATAGAAAAATAATTTGTATTCTACATGTGTACCTTGTTTGTTGTCACACCCTGAACTTTCGGATACGGAGGCATGTGACGTCATGGGATCATAGTCGTGGATACACAGAACGACCTCTATCAGATTAATATACGTTTGAAAAACCAAGTATGTCATCAAAGTTGCAGCGGAAAAATATGTTAAGACGACATTGTTTTACAATACTGAAATAGAAATTGTTTCAGAGATTGTTAAGATAGGAAACATGATAAAAGTTAAGTCTTGAAATCGTTCCGACCAAGGATTTAAAAGGCAAGTGTTTCATAAGTTATTTCATGATGATGAATGTGACTATGACTCCAAAATGGAGGCCCTAAGTTTGACGTCCCATTTGCATACGGTCTGACTTGGTTACCTGAGAAATACATGAGTTTAAAAGGTCAACATAATGTTGGCGAGTTCACAGGTTTAGGATTCTACAAAATACATTTGTAAAACAGTTGATGATATACAAGATATTATAATGGTTTACTCGTCGTTGCATTGATCTACATGTTCCTTGATTTCAAACACTAACAGATTTACCCACCTATGGTAACTTCCCCTAAGAAATACCAATGGCAAAGAATAACTGACATGTACCCCCAGACTTGTTACGCGTGTGTCAGAACTGGAGCGACCAGATAGGGCAGGGTTGTCAACCCAAATAGATCTATTCACTAGTTATCGTTTCGTTACAGGAACTAATTGAAATCAATAGATGGTGGGATTTGTAGCAATATGTTGTATAACAAATTACTATGAAGGGGTATGAAAGAGCAGATAATTAATAAGGCGTAACAGTTGTACCATAATATCAAGTAAAAGATTTGTTTGATCATGATTTCTCCCCCATAATATTTAAACAGTTTTAAAAGAAAGGGGCCGTGAAACTCACTTGATCAAGGTGATGATGAAAGCTGTATCGCTCTGGATGTAGCAAGTAACCGATTTCCTAATGTCAATAATAATAGGCATGTTTTAGGTCTTTGATTCAGTTTGGATAACGTTCAATTATCCAACGATCCTGGTCGAGTCTTGACATAACATTCCCGTTTGTATTGTTTGGAAAGCCCGTTTGAAATATTTATCGTTCAAATAAATATTTAGGTAAATGAATATATTTATAGTCGAATAAATATATAACTAGTAGAAATAATTATAAATCAAATAATTATTTAAAGTTTATAAAATATATATATTCATCCAAGTTTTGAATATTGAGACAAATAATAAAGTAGTTTTATTATCTGAAATTCTCGTTATTTATTTAAGTTCGAGTTTATAATTATAGACATATAATTATATATATATAAGTTATAGAAATATTTATGCCGAATAAATATATATAACTTATAGAAATGATTTATGTTTCAATATTCTCAAAATTGTAGAAAGATATAAGTCTTTATAATTTCTAAAATTTAGTCGTTGGCTCCGCCGCTATACGACACAAGTATCTGACAAATGATCGTTATGATAATTAATATTTAACTCCGTAAATATTATTATGTTTATGCTATGTCAAATAGTTTTTTCTAAATTATGTTTAGAAAATAATAAAATATTAGAATGAGATATTTGTGTGCTGTGTTTTAACACTTTTAGAAAAATCTATTTGTAACAATATGTAACACCCCAATTTTCACAGATACATGATATACATAGTAAATACGTGTTTATATTATAAATACGTGAGCTTAATTGATAAATGTGGTAAGACTATGCTTTAAATAACTTGCATGTGTTAGAAATACGTTTTTAATGGCCTATATGATGAAATGTGCATAAACAGATGTGTTAAACATTAACAAAAGTAAAGTATGAGATGAATATGTGTTTATATGAATAACATAATGATACATGTGTGAATTGATGGATATATACGTATGAATACGTGTGTTAATAGTTAATGGAAAAGTAGAAGGGCCAAAAATGTAATTATGAAAAGTTATCAACATATACGGATATGATACGTGTCTATAATTATTATAACCATTTTAAAGCTTAGAATATAGTAAAATTATATCCTAATATGATTTATAAGGTGAAATGATAAGTATTGTAAAGTTTGAGGGGCTAAAACGTAATTTAGCAATTAATAAAGAAAATATATATAAATGTATATATATGTTATCGTACGAATCCCGAGCCTTAGAAACCGTAGAAAATGTTATAAATATGTCCCACAAGGTTTTGGTACATAAAATGATAAAAGGTTAGAAGTTCGGGGGGCTAAAATGCATTAAATAGAAAGATAAGGGCCTAAAATGCCAAAAATCAAATTCTGGCCGGAAAACCAGTGGCTCGCGTATCGCGAGCCACCCCTTGCACTCCTGCGCGATACGCGAGGATCCCATATCAGCAGATTTGGGGACAGGTCCGTTTTTAGCCACGTATTTCGAACTTGGAGCTCAAGATTGCTGATCCAGATGTCGATTTCGACTTAAGAGTCACCATGGGACGTGTTAGCAGCCTAAGACGCGTCTAATAGTATAAATAGTGGCCTTGAATCATCAGAAATCCTCGCCAATTCACTGATTCATAACCCAAAAACCCTCTTTTGAGCCAGAAACTTCTTCGGAGCAATTTGAGCAACCGGAGAAGAGTTAGAAGCCGAATTTCTGCAGTCACCCCTTATTTGGTATGCTTAACAATAACCTCTTTCAGTTTTGGCTAAATCGATTTCTAAATATGCTTTCTAAAAATGATGTAAAATTAGGGTTCTTAATGTTATTCTGCTCAAATCGGGTGATCGGGTGGGAATTAGGGTCTGAATTTTTGTAGGTAATCCTAAATTAATGTGTTTTAAGAAAGCCCGAAGTTTATTTCACAATTGAACAAGGTTTGGTAATGGTTTTGTTAACGGGTCAAAATTAGGGTTTTCATAACGTTACTCTGCCCAAATTGAGCAAACGGTTTTGAATTAAGCTTAGATATTTTATAAGATATTATAGAATGTTATAATGGATAATACTCTAATTTGGTTTTGAATGAAAACGAGTTTTGATAATAAAACGAGAAAAATGTGAAATTAGGGTTTTGAATTATGATTATTTAATATAAAATAATCCGGAGGGTATGGGTACTTGAATTTTGGTATGGAACTATGTTTATATATATAATAAGTATATATGGGGTTAAAATGGATAAATGATAAAGTAGTTAAGATACCGAGTTAATCGGATATTTAGAAGTTCACGCGGACAAGAAGGGTAGACACCTGTACACTGGGGTTTCTGGCAATAGCGGGGGTGTCGCCATCCCATCTGGGCAATGGCATCCTAACACTGGGCGATCCCAGAGTGAGTGTCTACTTATAGGAATGCACGTCTTCATAATTATCAATAAAAAGAAGATAATATACCTATAGGGGTATTTTAGTCATTTTGACCTTAAAAGAAGTAAACCTTAATAATTAGATATTATTAAGATAATATAAGAGATAAATAAACATAGGATATGTTTATAATATTAAACCTTGCGTTAATGCCATACGATACGCGAATTAGGTTAACCGAAGGATTCTGTCGGAGGTTCTGTCCGAGTTTAACGAGTAAAGAGATAAGGTGAGTTCTGCGAGCCCACTTTTAAATGTTTTAAAAGCTTTAATGTTTTCGGGCTGATATACATACAATGTTCAACTGTTTACTTAAAAAGTATTTGAAATGCTTTTATCCGAAAGTTTGATTATCTTACCTGATGAATTGATGAACTGTTTAAAGTGATACGTGTTATGTTATGAAAATGCTTATGAATCATTATACGTGTTAGTATTGTATATGAAATGATGATGATAGAATAATGCATATGAAATGATTGTTAGAGTTATGTGCTATATTTGCTTTGAAACTAGGTATCCAAATGATAAGGGTTTGTTAATATACGCACAAGTGAGAATGTATGATTATATGAGAACAGGTGGTGCATTTGCTATATTATTATGTGGTGGATACGTCGCTGGTACATCCTGTATACATACACCTAGGTAAATTGGGGGATGTTCACTTGTTGCAGTATATGAGTACATTATCATGTCTATTAGCACACCTGAGTCATTTGAATATCTAACTAGGGGCGGGTAGTAGTACTGTGGTGGTTAAGGAGATGTTCGATAGAATGGAACGTCTAAAGAGGGTCAAGGTTACGTGAACGGTTGTCGTTGCTGAATGGTTGGGGGCTTCCAGATGAAGTTACCTGAGCAGTTTTCGAGACCGGGAAGGTATAGAAGAAGTAGGACGGTTGTCGTTGCTGAATGGTTGGGGGCTTCCAGATGAAGTCACCTGAGCAGTCTTCGAGACCGGGAAGGTATATAAGAAGTGGAGCGGTTGTCGTTACTGAATGGTTGGGGGGCTTCCGATAAGTCACCTGAGCAGTATTCGAGACCAGAAGGTATAGAGGTGTATGGAATTCAGTGCGTAGGAGTTAAACGTTATTGAGGTAGATGTTTTCTAGAGAAACGTGTATGATTATAATGTTATGTTATGTATGACTTGTTATGTGTTATACTTGATAAATGTTGTAAAAAGGGATTTTGCAGGTTCAAAGGTTTTAACCTCACGAACGAGGTAATGTTTTGAAATGTAGAACTCACCAGCGTAAGCTGACCTTTTCCCAAAACCATATGTATGTCAGGTTTATGAGAGATGTCTGGGAGCAAGGGCGGAACCCTCGTGATAAGAGACTGATCGGGCAAGCTATTAGAGAAGCGGTTGGAAGTGCTGGCTAGTTGTAGATAAATAAAGACGGATATAGTTAGTCGCTATATAGATAGATTGTAAATTATCTCAGTTACTTTACGTACTTGGCTTTATTATAAATAAAAGTTTTAAATTTTCCGCTGCTTATCTCTGTTGTGCCACGTGTTCATGAGTAAATCCGATGAGTGACCCCTCCTGGTGCCAAGTCTGGGAGTGGTCGTCACAAGTTGGTATCAGAGCCTTGGTTTAAGAGATTTAGGTACAAGCGCGGTATCTAAACTTAAACTAGGACTCCAGGTAGAGTAAGTTGAGATAAGAATGTAGATGCCAGCCAGGATAGCTTGTGCCCGTAAGGACGAATATGCATAAGGAACATAATAAGTGGGACTTGCGGTATGCGTATATGGAAAATACACGATTGCAATTAGCTACTGCAATTTGGCATTTTCCATGTAAATAGACCATAAGTACTAACCATTGTGTGGCCAAGTGCAAGAAGAAGAAGAACGTTCAGAAAGATAATCTAGGAATCGGTTTGAGCTGATGATGAAGATAGAGAGGCGAGATGTAGACATTAGGGAATTGTGTGCTAGAAGTAACTGGGTTTTGAACGCATCGTAAATATATAATTGTATCGGATCCTGCACTTATATACTTATCATGAGTTCAAAATTTGGAAACTTTACGTCACACAAGTTCTGAAATGTCATCCATCTTAATTTAGGATCTGGAAATGGCTGCGAGAGGCGATCATGCGAATACGGGACCAGAGAACAATGCCGGAGCTAATGCGTTCACTAACGAACAGAGAGCGGCTATGGCTGCAGAGATGACGCGCTTAATGCAGACGACATTACCTGATATATTAGTTCAACTTCAAGGAGCTGCAAGAGTTGGTGCTAGTGGAGCCCGTGGAGCTGCAGGAAGAGGTGTCGGAGCTGCACAACCTAGAATAGGATGTTCGTTTAAGTCGTTTAGTGGTTGTAGACCTCCTTTGTTTGACGGCAATCAAGATGCGTTAGCTACGTTCCAGTGGATTCATGAGATGGAAGCAGTCATAGAGATTAGTGAGTGTAGTGAGAACCAAGCTGTGAAGTATGCTGCCCACTCGTTTGTTTCAGAAGCACTGCACTGGTGGGGGATGATCAAACAGACGGAAGAAGAAGGAGCTATTGCTGCGATGAAGTGGAACGATCTGAAGAAGTTAGTTTTAGAAGATTTCTGCCCTAAAGGCGAGCTGGAGCAACTGGAAAGGAGTTTTCTGACGTTGGAAGCTGGGAACATGACGCACCGGTAATACACTTCAAAGTTCAACGCGATGGCGAGACTGCTACCTACCTTAGTCATTCCCGAAGCTGAAAGGGTGAAACGTTACGTTCAAGGATTTCCGAGTAGAGTTAGGGTGTTGATCAAAGCAACTGAACCAAAGACATTCAAGGCAACGGTGAATTTGAGTTCCAATCTCTACAGCGAGATGTTTGGTGCAAACGGTAGACCAGAAGGAGCAAAAAGGAAGGAGTCGGAGTTTTCAAGGAAGGACAACGGGAATCATCACAAGACGTTGAAGATTAATTCAAAAGACGACAAGCCGAAGTGCCACAAATGCAATAAGACTCATTTCGGAGAATGTAGGTTAGGAACATCTAGATGTTATACGTGCGGCAAGGAAGGTCACTTCTCGGGAAATTGCCCAGAACGTAAGAAATGTTACGAATGCGGGGAAGCGGGACACCTTAGGATGAACTGTCCTAAGTTAGTATTAAACCCTAAACCACTTCGAGCCATCCCAGGGAATGTCACGGATCCGAGAACGGCTCCTACAAGGGCCTATGGTATGTTGGAGATGATAGAAGGAGATCCTCAGACCTCGTCAGGTAATTCGAGTAGTTAGAAATCATAGACAATTCTTATTCGTTTGCTTTAGTACGTTATATGTCCCATTGCTTGCTGCAATATGCTTAGAAATATTAGAACTTATGTTCTAGAAAGTAGCCGAAAATGTGAAAGCATTATCAAGGATCCCGTAAACAAGCTACCGTAGACAGCTTAGGGTTACGTTTTCCTTAGGATAAATGCAAAGACGCGAAAGTAAATGTTACCGAGTTATGAAATGAGTTATGAATGGTTATGTTATGCGGATGAATGGCAAAGTTGGAAATGAATGTTTAAGATGGGAATGGAACAGGTTTCGAGGACGAAACCCTGTTTAAGGGGGGTAGAGTTGTAACACCCCAATTTTCACAGATACATGATATACATAGTAAATACGTGTTTATATTATAAATACGTGAGCTTAATTGATAAATGTGGTAAGACTATGCTTTAAATAACTTGCATGTGTTAGAAATACGTTTTTAATCGCCAATATGATGAAATGTGCATAAACAGATGTGTTAAACATTAACGAAAGTAAAGTATGAGATGAATATGTGTTTATATGAATAACATAATGATACATGTGTGAATTGATGGATATATACGTATGAATACGTGTGTTAATAGTTAATGGAAAAGTAGAAGGGCCAAAAATGTAATTATGAAAAGTTATCAACATATACGGATATGATACGTGTCTATAATTATTATAACCATTTTAAAGCTTAGAATATAGTAAAATTATATCCTAATATGATTTATAAGGTGAAATGATAAGTATTGTAAAGTTTGAGGGGCTAAAACGTAATTTAGCAATTAATAAAGAAAATATATATAAATGTATATATATGTTATCGTACGAATCCCGAGCCTTAGAAACCTTAGAAAATGTTATAAATATGTCCACTAGTACAAATATGACATACGGTCACACTTTTCACGTTTCGACCCTGTGACACTTTCGATTAAAAGTGTGACCGTAGTTCGTTTTTAATTTTCTAGACATGTTTCGGTGACATTTAAGATCAGTTTGTGTGACCATAGCAAGCGTGATCAGTTCATATGGTCACACTTTTACATTACATGTGTGACAATTACTAGTCACATTTCAAACAATGTGACCAAATGTAACCAATTGCGACTTTTATTCTGATAATATTTACGAGTGACTATAGATACATATATGGTCACACGAAGAAATTGTTTATGTAATTAAATGTGGCTAAATGTAATATATACTGACACGTTACTTTAGAGTGTGACAGTAAGTTAAACATTTTTTGGTGACAATTAGTTATTAGTGTGACTATAAGTTACAATTTATGGTCACATTTCAAATTTGGATGTGTGACTGAAGATATATACTCGTCACAATAATTTGACATACATGTGACTATAAGTATCATATGGTCATATTTCATTTTCTTAGGTGTGACAAAAAATTCCAGTCTAAATATTTTATGGTCACAGTTTTATTTGTGTATGTGTGACTATAAGTATAATTTTGTCATGTTATAATGAATAAAATATGTTACCATAAGTGTAATTTCGTTACATCTTTCATTTTATGAGAATTTTAATTGTGACTAAAGATAAATTCTTGTCATGCTAAATAAAAAATATATGTGACTATAAGTTTTTTTGGTCATATTTCATGATATTAGAAAAATTGATGTGTGACTATAGATGAGTTCTAGTCATGGCAAATGAAAAACAAGATTTGTGACTATAAGTATTATTTGGTCATGTTTCATTTTATTACAATTTGATGAGTTATTAAAGATTAATTTTGGTCATGATAAATGAATAAAATATGTTACCATAACTGTAATTTGGTCACATCTTTCATTTTATGAGAATTTTAATTGTGACTAAAGATAAAATCTAGTCATGCTAAATAAAAAATATATGTGACTATAAGTTTTTTTGGTCATATTTCATGATATTAGAAAAATTGATGTGTGACTATAGATGAGTTCTAGTCATGGCAAATCAAAAACAAGATTTGTGACTATAAGTATTATTTGGTCATATTTCATTTTATTACAATTTGATGAGTTATTAAAGATTAATTTTGGTCATGATAAATGAATAAAATATGTTACCATAACTGTAATTTGGTCACATCTTTCATTTTATGAGAATTTTAATTGTGACTAAAGCTAAATTCTAGTCATGCTAAATAAAAAATATATGTGACTATAAGTTTTTTTTGGTCATATTTCATGATATTATAAAATTTGATGTGTGACTTTGGATGATTTCTAGTCATGGTAAATGAAAAACAAGATTTGTGAGTATAAGTATTATTTGGTCATATTTATTTTATGACAATTTATTGAGTTATTAAAGATTAATTTTGGTCATGATAAATGAATAAAATATGTTACCATAAGTGTAATTTGGTCACATCTTTCATTTTATGAGAATTATAATTGTGACTAAAGATAAATTCTAGTCATGCTAAATAATAAATATATGTGACTATAAGTTTCTTTTGGTCATATTTCATGATATTAGACATGTAAAAAAATATTTATATGGTGTTGGCATTTCCGAAGGATCGAACTCACAACCTTTCAAAGAAAATCAAAAGACCAACCCGCTGGGCTAGCCCCTGAGAACGGAATGTATTTCAATAACCAAATCTTTAACCTGTACTCTCAATGTACAATAATAACTTATAAGTATGAATATGGTTCGAACCCAGATCCCTACAATTTTTTTTTATGTTTTATGTTAACTAAATTTTAAGCCATTATATGGATAACCATCCCAACTTGCTTAATAAAAAGTTAAATACAAAAACATCTAATAATTTTGGTACTTCATAACATACACTAATTAAACAGGTAAAATCAGAAAACATTAATTCATTAATAACTTTTGGTACTTCATAACATTCATTAGATCATTACAAAAAAAAACACAAATTAAAACCATCAACACCTAGACTATTTTCAGAAAGCATCAGCCCTCATAGCAAATTCTTTCTTCTTAGGACGGTTCTTGATGATGGTTGGACCGATTTCCTTCAGCCTTGATTGCAGAAGTTTGTTTTCTTGTTGGATCATAGTAAGACGGTGGACAATCGAGGGGCTACTGCAGTACAGGCTCTCACTCAAACGAACATGTTTTAGGAGGTCCTCCATCTCCTCCGTGATTTTCTGCTGGTTGTAGGTGATGGCCTCCATATCAGCGGCAATCAACCCATCGTCCACGTACTTGGCTTGTTGATACTCTTTGCAAGCATCGGCTGCATGTTCTGTGGTTTCGTATTTGGGGAGGGATGTGAAAGTCTGATGGCCGGCCATGGTGATTTTTTTTGGGTACTAAAAAAAGGAATAAGAAAAGTAGGGTTATTCTCATTCTCATCCTCTATTTATAGGATGAAAATCTCAAATAGACATTGTAATTCAATTGGCGGGAAACTAAACATGTAAACGTGGGAAACTGAATCGAGTATATAAATAATTGTTTTAATTAAGTTAATTATAATAAGTAAATGTAAATAGTTGATTTGATCGGTTTGGGAAGACGTGTGGAGAGTTGAGAGGACGTGATATGATAAGCCGTCGACTCCAGGTAATGATAGCTAGCTATTATATATAAAAAATTATATTCATCTTCTCGATATATATATGATGATAAGTACACCGTAGATCTTCACCATATCTTCTAATTTGTTTCTTCACATCAATTGCAAACACGCCCAAAATTAAACTTTATCACGTACAGTATGTCGTATGCTTCTTCTTCTGTCAATCAGGCGATCTATCTGCAAGAAGATTTGTGTGCTGCCGCTTTAATGGCATCGAATCTGTATCCTCCACCAGACCCACGGATGCCTGATTATGAGATCATGGATAAAGTTGAAGCCCTCATTAGGGACCAACTTCGCCGGACAGAGGAGATTGTGACGGTGTTGAGAAACAACATCCGACGTCTGGAAGCAGCTTCTGAGAGCAGAGCAGTGGTTAAGGCCAGGGTTGAGCACTTCGAGACTGGTGGATTTCGTTTTGCAGAACCGTGCTTCAAGTATTTGGAGAAGGAGGGTGACTATGATCTAGCAATCAATGTGGAGATGGATCAGATGTTATCCATCGTCGAGGGGCTGAACAAAGAAAGGGTGAAGCTGTTGAAGGAGGTTGCTGGTGATGAAGGTGCGTGATCGAGAAGGGTTGTTCATGATGATGGGGTTTTTGTGTTTTTTGTAAAGTTTTTTTCTGTGTTCATGATGATGGGGTTTTTGTGAAGTTTTTGGTGGCTGCATGTTGCATGTTTCATTGTTGATGATGACTAATGGTATTTTTTTGGTTGATCAATAGTTAATGAACAATATTGTAACACATGGAATTGTAATGAATGGTAATGTTTAGTGTTTAATCCCTTTATCGTAATTACTAGTTTGTTATTAGATTATGTTGTGTCTAATTAAGTTGTTAAATACTAAAAGGTAGTTAAATTTCATTGTGTTTTGAGGGTTGAGGATGGGGTAGTAAATTGGGGTATTGGTTTAGTTATCAGTTGGAGCTTTGATGCATGGAGAAGGTTTTTTAATATGACTTTTAGGTTATATGAATTTTCTGGTAACATTTTTCTATTTTATGCAATTGTTTGACTTTTTCTGGTCAACAGTTTGATGATTTTCTAATTGGCTATAGAGTTTCATATAATTTGAATGCCAATCAATAAAAATTAATGTACAGATTGCAATGAAAATAAAAATTCAATATTATGAAATTTCTGGTAACATTTTTCTATTTTATGCAACGGTTTGACTTTTTCTGGTCAACAGTTCGATGATTTTCTAATTGGCTATGGAGTTTCGTATAATTTGAATGCCAATCAATAAAAATTAATGTACAGATTGCAATGAAAATAAAAATTCAACATGACAAATATTAAAATTCATGAACATTTTGCAATGGAAATGTAAACCGATTAGGTGAGGCAACCCGCGACTTCTTGTTGAAGTTGAGCGTCTTGAAATGACGTCGTGATTAAGTGCTCTCATGTGCCTGAAGCAAACAAATATTAGCGTAAGATGATGAATTAATTTGGAAAATAGAATACTAGATTGTAAAAAAAATTAATGTGGATCTGTTTATGTTTGAAATAGGAAAATTGTAATGATGAAATAATAATAAGCATACATACCTTTCGTATAACTATACCCCGACAGTCGTCCCGAAAATAGTTGTTCCTGGATTGCTTACGCAACTCTGTTGGGTCTAAAGATGGCAGTATATTATCATTGTCAGGAATAACCACGGTACTAAACTCCTCATCTTCATAAGCATCTCTGTAGTTTTTCGCAGGATTTTTGAAGACAATTGACCACCTCTTCTCAAGTTGGTCTGCAACGTAAAATACTTGTTGGGCTTGTGAAGCCAATATGAAAGGATCATCCTTGTGGCCTAATCTACCAAGATCAACCAATGTGTAGCCAAGACTATCTTTCTTTACCCCATTCTTATTGTCAACCCAGTCACACTTGAAAAGAGGAATTCTTCGAAAATGATAGTCGAGTACCCATATTTCTTGTAAAACGCCGTAATAATAAGTTTGGTCATAGGATACAACCTCTTTAGAAATGTGCATGTCGGTCGCCACTACACTAACCCCACTATTTTGATGAACTTTACCTTCACGGGATTTTGTACGAAATGTAAATCCATTGATGTCATACACTTCGTATTTCACAACGTTCCTATTTGGTCCATGTGAAATCCACCTTACAGTTTCTGATATACTATCTTCGGAGACAGCTAACTCGCTCTCAACCTAAAATTATTTACTAAGTTTAGTTTCGAAAAAAAACACCAATATAATAATACGAGGAACATTATTTCAATTCATAATATGAAAACTGTTCACCTCGTCTCGTAGCCACTGACTAAATGTTTTACTATGCTCCTTCTCTAGCCATCCTTTTCCTTTAGAAATGTGTTTTTCTTCCAGATACTTCATGTGCCGACTGTAAAATAAATATTATATTTTATATACGTATATATATATATATATAAAGTAACAAAATACATGTAAATAAGACTTACTCGATATAAGGTTCAACTTCAGAAGTATTTTGCATCACAAAGAAATGAGCTTTCATGAAGATATCTGAAGATACTTCCGTTGGTTTACCCGCTGATAGTGGATTCCCGTCCCTATTACCTTCAATAATGTCATTATTATGCCTGTCAGGTGGTAAACCAATAGTGGTCAGTTTTTTTTGGAACTCGCTCAAAAACTCAATCGTCTCTTCTGCAACATTCTGTTCGGCAATGCATCCTTCTGGCTTGTTTTTGTTTCGCACGTGTCCCTTTATAACCTTCATACACCTTTCAAAAGGATACATCCACCTAAAGCATACCGGACCACATAACTTTACCTCCCTTGTAAGGTGCACGGTCAAATGAACCATAACATCGAAAAACGAGGGGGGAAAGTATTTCTCTAGAAGGCATAATGTAACAATTAATTCTTCTTGCAATTTATCAAGCTCTTCCACCTTGAT
The DNA here is from genome assembly GCA_039602395.1 of Deinandra increscens subsp. villosa. Taxonomy (NCBI): domain Eukaryota; kingdom Viridiplantae; phylum Streptophyta; class Magnoliopsida; order Asterales; family Asteraceae; genus Deinandra; species Deinandra increscens. Next base: position 30,254 of record JBCNJP010007515.1, read on the forward strand.
TTCCTTGGAACAAATAGATTTGAAAAAGAAGCAAAATCTGATACACAAAAGCAAAATGTATAACGTAAATAAAATCAATCAGAGACATAAAATCATAATGTAAGTTTAAATGATATATAAAAGATAAAATTCAAAACCTTATAATAGCATTTCTTGTGTGTTTCGGCATAATAGACCGTATTGCAACGGGCAAAAACTGTTGCATGAGCATGTGGTAGTCATGTGATTTTAGTCCGATAAGCTTCTTATCCTTTAGACTAACCAAAGTAGAAAAATTAGAACAATACCCTTGTGGAACCCTTAACTTGTATAAAGTATCACAGAATTTGTCTTTTTCCTCGGATGTTAATGTGTAGCAAGCTGCCGGAAGTATTGTTTTGTTGCCATCTTTCTTAGCTTGTAATTCTGGTCTTAAACCAAATGACTCCAAATCCAACCGAGCCTCCAATCCATCTTTTGTCTTTCCAGGGATGTGTAACAGTGTACCAATGATACTCTCAGCAACATTTTTTTCTATATGCATAAAATCTATACAGTGGTTGACAGAATTATACCGCCAATACTTTAGACGCCGATACCATATACTAAATTTCTTCCAGTACGTGTCTTCTTTGTTGGTATCGTTTGATGTACCTACTTCTTTTGCTCTCCTTTTCCTTTTTATAATCTTTCCACCTCTTCCTTTTGATTTTTGTGTTTCAAGATCATTATTTATCTTATCACCCTTACCCCATTTATTAACAACATATTGTACCTCGTTATATATTTCTTCCCCATTCATAGGTTCCTTTGCAATTTCTAGCTCGTCTTGTCCATTGAATGCCATAGTTTGGCGTCTGAACGGATGTTCATAGGGTAGATAACGTCTATGTCCAGCATAACTTTGTTTCTTTGAATTAGGTAGTCTAATACAGTGTGTATTTTTCCTACACACTACACAACCTTTGAATCCACTATATGGGCAGCCACAAAGTGTACCAAGGGCAGGATAATCGTTTATCGTCCATAACACAACAGCACGTAGTGTAAACGTTTCTTTTAAATATGCATCGTATGTTTCGACTCCTATTTCAAATAAGATTTGTAGATCTTCAACCAACGGTTCTAAAAAAACATCAATATCGTTACCCGGTGTTCCCGATATCAATAATACAAGCATGATGAACTTCCTTTTCATACACAACCAAGGTGGAAGGTTGTAAATAACAGATAAAATTGGCCATACACTGTGGTTTCGATTTCCTCGATTAACGTCTACCCCATCAGCGGAAATGCCTAGACGCAAACTTCTTGGATCATTAGCAATCTCTGGATATCTGTCATCTATAACAGACCACGCGGTTGAGTCTGCCGGGTGACGTAAAACACCGTCCTTTATTCTACTTTCTGCGTGCCATCTCAAATTACATGCAGTTGTCGGTGACTGGAAAAGACGTTTCAACCGTGGGATTATGGGAAAGTACCACAACACCTTTGCAGGAACATTCTCGTATATAACCTTTTTTATGTCGTCCACCTTCCATCTGGATTTTCCACAAGTGGGACATTTTTCCAAATCTTTGTACTCGTTCCTGTATAGTATGCAGTCGTTGATACATGTGTGTATCTTCGTATACCCTGAACCCATTGCTTTGAACGTTTTCTTAGCCTCATACGTACTGTTCACCATCTCATTGTCTTCGGGCAGCATCTTCTTTACCAAAACTAATATTTCTGTAAAACATTTATCCGAAATTCCGTACCTACTCTTCAAGTTGAAGAATTGTACCAGCGCGGACAACTTTGTGAAGTCGGGACACCCTTTGTAAAGTGGCTTCTCAGCATCTTCAATCAGTTTTATGTACTTCTCATGTTCATGATCACTCATGAAATTATCTTCCGTAGCTTCAACCATTTCAATTGTTTCGGCGGCATCAGTTGGAATGCCCGACGTAAAATCACTCGTGTAGTTGTCTTCATACGGCTCGTCAGCCTTCTCTCCGTGCTTAATCCATAAGGTATAGAGTCGATCTATTCCATGTTTGAATAAGTGAAGAGATACCTCGTCCACATCAAGAGACATGTGGTTTAAACATAGCTTACATGGACATGGAATTTTAATTTTGTCAATACGTTTACGTTTGTCCATATTCTGTGATGTTTTTATGTTTCGAACTGCATAATCTATAAAAGCTCCAACTCCATCGATATAAGGTTTTGTGTTTCTATCTTTCAACATCCAAGATTTGTCCATCTCCAACATCAGTACCAAATCGTAACCACAATATCAAATTCAATAAATCGAAGAAAATTAAAATTAAAAAATCAAGTAAATTATAAAATGATGGGGAAGGAAAATCAAACATACCTTGTATTTCGATCGAATGGCTTCAGAAATTTTTTTTGAACGAATTTGCTGTGAGTGAATGTGTGTTCATCGTTTTTTGGCTCGAATGGGTTGTGCTCGAATTAATTGTGAATAGGTTAACGGTTATTAATTAGGGTTTATTTTAATGAATATACGATTCCATCAATTAAGGTGTTTTTTTTTATTAAATATGAGAATCCCTCATTTAAAGTGATATATTTTATAATCAAATTATTTTTTTGGATAACATAAATTATATATATATGTATATATATATATATGTATATATATATATATATATATATATATATAAGTTAATAATACTAGCTACTTAAATGAATAATATTCCAATATCCACAGTTAAAAAAAAGTAATTATCTAATTAGGCTCTATTGGCTTTAATCAAGATGACTTGAGGTTAAAGTGTGTATAATCAATATCAATTGCTCCCAATTGGGCATAATGAAGCCCAAATAGGTTTAATGAGGCCCATTTGGGAATAATGAGGCCCAATGTGTATAATGAGGCCCAATTGGGCATAATCATCATAATTATTGTGCATAACGATCCTCAATTGGGTACAATTATCCTCAGCTGGGTGTAATGAACCACAATTGGGCATATTCAACATATTAAGGCATAATGATCCTCAACTGGATGTAATTATCCTAAGTTGGGTATAATGAACCACAAGTGGCAATGATCATCATAATTTGGGCATAATGAAGCCCAAATAGGTATAATGAGGCCCATTTGGGTATAATGAGGCCCAATGTGTATAATGAGGCACAATTGGGCATAATCATCATAATTTGGGCATAACGATCCTCAATTGGGTACAATTATCCTCAGCTGGGTGTAATGAACCACAATTGGGCATATTCAACATATTAAGGCATTATGATCCTCAACTGGATGTAATTATCCTAAGTTGGGTATAATGAACCACAAGTGGCAATGATCATCATAATTTGGGCATAATGAAGCCCAAATAGGTATAATGAGGCCCATTTGGGTATAATGAGGCCCAATGTGTATAATGAGGCACAATTGGGCATAATCATCATAATTTGGGCATAACGATCCTCAATTGGGTACAATTATCCTCAGCTGGGTGTAATGAACCACAATTGGGCATATTCAACATATTAAGGCATTATGATCCTCAACTGGATGTAATTATCCTAAGTTGGGTATAATGAACCACAAGTGGCAATGATCATCATAATTTGGGCATAATGAAGCCCAAATAGGTATAATGAGGCCCATTTGGGTATAATGAGGCCCAATGTGTATAATGAGGCACAATTGGGCATAATCATCATAATTTGGGCATAACGATCCTCAATTGGGTACAATTATCCTCAGCTGGGTGTAATGAACCACAATTGGGCATATTCAACATATTAAGGCATTATGATCCTCAACTGGATGTAATTATCCTAAGTTGGGTATAATGAACCACAAGTGGCAATGATCATCATAATTTGGGCATAATGAAGCCCAAATAGGTATAATGAGGCCCATTTGGGTATAATGAGGCCCAATGTGTATAATGAGGCACAATTGGGCATAATCATCATAATTTGGGCATAACGATCCTCAATTGGGTACAATTATCCTCAGCTGGGTGTAATGAACCACAATTGGGCATATTCAACATATTAAGGCATTATGATCCTCAACTGGATGTAATTATCCTAAGTTGGGTATAATGAACCACAAGTGGCAATGATCATCATAATTTGGGCATAATGAAGCCCAAATAGGTATAATGAGGCCCATTTGGGTATAATGAGGCCCAATGTGTATAATGAGGCACAATTGGGCATAATCATCATAATTTGGGCATAATGAAGCCCAAATAGTTATAATGAGGCCCATTTGGGTATAATGAGGCCCATTTGGGTATAATGAGGCCCAATGTGTATAATGAGGACCAATCGGGTATAATAAGGCCCAATTAGGTATTATGAGACACCCAATTGGGTATATATTTTTTTTTCTAAATATTATACTTTAATTGGGTATAATAATATATTTTTGAATATATAAATTAATTGATCATACGTTTATAATATATAGTATTTTGTTTTTTTTTTAGTATATTATTTTATTAAGAGATAATTATGAGTAAGTTTATAATTTTATATTACAAAATATATTAGTTTAATTGGGTATAATAATAGTTTATTAAACATACTAAATTGACATACTTTTACAAAATATAGTATTATTTTCCCAATGCTCGTTGTTTTTTTTAAACATATAAGTTTTTTATCTTCAATAATTTTCGGTCCATCTGTTTCCATATTTACGAACACAGTTTCCATACATGTTTCAAATCATCATAAACTTGAATTTCGGAATCGAAAATTTCATAATCCAAATCTTCCCTCCGAAAATTCCAGTAGGGTTTCATCAAATTTCTAAACTATTCCCTCCGAAACCTTTTATGAGTTTGGAATTTCGTTTTACCGCCGTGATGTTTTCAATCTCCGATTTACACGTTACCATGATAAACCAACTTTGTTCACCAAAACTATATTCACGAATTGGGGAATCACTGCAGTCGTCGGAAAAAAATTATTCAGTCCTCATCTTCTACAGAGGTACGTGATATTTTTTATATTTATTTGTTGAACATGGATGTAATTTGGTTATGATTTTACAATCGTCATTAGTATCTGTTGTGTAATTTTAGATCATGGAACCCGAAAACACAATGGAAAATAACGAATTACGCACCACGCTAAACGATGATGCATACAGTGATGATGACGCATACGGTTATGATTCGGGAGAAGCCCTTGAGGACCACAATGAAGGCAAAATTTCTGATTCGAGTGACAGTGATAGTGAAGGAAGTTCAGACGGAGAAACAATTACGGCGACTGGATTGGAATGTCTAAATCCCAAAAAAATTAAAGCCAAGAGGGGCTTGACTAGACTGTCCAAGATGAAAAACGCGTACACAAACTCGGGTGGAAAAAAACGCCGAGTCAAGTTTGATGCCTATGGAAGGTTTAGCGGAAGGTATAATTCAGAGTTTATAAGTTTTCTAGGAGATCTAGTCCGTGAGAATGTAGGTTTAAGTGTTTTCAATTGGAAGCACGTATCAAAGGAACTGAGAGACAAGCTATGGGCTTTGATAACGGTATAACTATAGATTTTTTTTTGCACTTGCAGCTAATTTTATTAATATTATACATTGCAATTTCATGCAATTCAAACTATAATATATATGTTGGTAATTATTATTTCAGTGTTATTACGAGGTTGATGAAGGTAGGAGAAAATATGTTATGAATCGCCTCGGGATGCTACTGCGCAGCTTTAGAAATAAGCTGTACGAAAAAGACATACTACCTAACCTTGGTAAACCGAACAAGTTGGCAAAAATCCCAAGACGGTACAGGACTATAATCCGTAACCAAGAACACTGGGACGATTTTGTTGCCTACACACAATCTGATCAATACAAGGTTTACATCTTCCTTTTACCTCCATAATTGTAATTTATGCCATTTTAATATTTATTTGATTTAAGAAATTAATGTCGATCTTGTTTTATTGTAAGGCTGTTTCGGGGAAGTCGAAAACTGCTCGTTCGATGTCCATCTATAACCACCGCTTAGGGCGGGGTGGATATGCTAGGCTTGAACAGAAACTGGTTGGTGTTCAGCCTTCACACTACCTACATGTTTAGAACTAAAACATCAAATGCTGTGCTTTCTTACTAATATGATTTTTTTCTGTCAATTATGACAAGGTTGAAAGTAAAGTAATCGATGCAGGCACAATGCCTTCCCGATCACTGCTGTGGTACAAAGCGCGTGAGAATAAAGCGGGCGAAATAGAAGATGAAGCTGCTAAAGCAATAGCGGAAGAAATGGTGAGTTGACTGCAGCTTTAAATTTTCTAACTATTACTGTGATTAATATATAAGAAATTCTATTAATGTCTATGACGTTTTTTTTTGTATAGATGGAAACAGAAAAAAAGATCACTGATGGACAGCTCAAACTTGATCCAGGCAATGATGCCGTGACAGTTGTCTTAGGGAAGGAAAAATGTGGGTCTTTGAGAGGTGTTGGCACGGGAGTCAACCCTAGTAAATTTTTTAATGTTCCAAGACAGCGAGGGTCCATGAAACAGCAGCTGGATGTGCTTCAGGCTCAACTAGAGAAGGAGAAACAAGAAAATGTGGAAAAGGATGAACAAATAAACGCGTTGAATGAAAGGATGGCCGAAAATGAAAAAAAGTTAGCTTTTTTATTAGCCAACCTTCCACCTCAGGGGCTGCAGGCAAGTGAATCTGACTATAAATGCATTTTAATTGGATATATGGATATCATTTATAAAACTTTACATCTACTTTACTTCTGATCAGGCAAATTGGGCAAATCCTGGCAATACTTCTCCAGCTCAGTTAAGTCCTTCGATTACAAAAGTGCCGGTAACTCCATCGGGAGCTGATTCACAACCTGATATGATCAGTCAGAAAGAATCAGCAGATACAGAAGTAACTCAAGTAAGTTAATTATTAAAATTTAACTTCTTTTACATTAGATCAGTGATGTATAATCTGCTATGTGTTGCTTATGTAATATTACATATATGTAGGATGCCGCAAAGAAAACCAAAAAAAAGGCCCCATCTAATGCGACTGCTATTAAAATCACACGGAAGGATTCAACGAGGGCTGGATCCATAGTAAATAATTGTTTTAGATTTTATTTGTTTTATTTTGAAATCAGAAATTACTAATTTTTTGTGTTTGAATTGTGTAATTATATTTAGGAAGCAGCAAAAACAAGGCAAAATAAGGCTGAAGCAAAAAAAAAAGATGCTTTAACTCCTGTGGCGACACCTTCAGCTGGAATCATTAAGGTATGTAATTTGACGAATATGTGTGTTTTAGTTTTTCCTTTATTTATTTTAATATGACATAATCATTGCAGCAGATCAAATGTAAACTAGCCTACCCAACCAAGAGACAAATTATTGGTTTAGGTACCGTTTACCTGTCCGAAGAACGACAATACATTCATGGAGTTCCACTCCAAGATGACTGTTACAAGGTGTCGGTTGATGAAGTTAAAGTACCGGCATCGTTTATACCATTTGAGGTAGATGATGTCAAAACAATGGAAAAAGCACTAAACAATTTTGTTCCTTGGCCAAAGAACCTTTGCATTGATCAATCAAATGTTAGTTTCCTTTAATTAATTACCTTTCATAGTACATTATATTATTGTTAAAACTTAATTAGTGATCATTTATTATTTGTTTCAATTTTTCTGTATGAATGCTGTTGATTCAGGAGCCAATTCTTACTACACCATTAGAAGAGAATGAAGATGAATTCGTCCAGGCGGGGCAAAAGATGAAAAGGAAATTTATAACGAGAGACGACATCGTGAGGATGAAGAAATCTAAGAAGAATAAGGCCTAGGATGATTAAGATTAGGATGCATTTTATGTTTTTGTAACACGAGAATTCATATTTGTGGAACAATTTCAATTTTTTTCAATAGTGTATGCTAATGTTATTATTTTACATTTTTGGTGTCGTTTTATATGATTGCGTTTTATGTGACTAAAAACTACACAATTGTCACTTTATATTAACAATTGTGTATCTAAAACAAAGATTCAGTCACACTGAATAATAAAACTGTGACTATAACTATTTTACCGTCATTTTTGCATGTATCAAATGTGACTACATAGCAAATGTGAAAACTAATATTCAAAACTAATGTGGCTAAAGCTATAACATAAGTGACACTTACAACTAATTAATGTGACTATAACATGTTTCCAATCTCGTTTTCATTTGTTCAATGGCACTGTAAGGTATGAAATGGTCACTCTATATTAACAACTATGTTATTATTAACAACATATAGTCACAATTTACGTAATTAATTGAGTCTAAAATACATAAACAGTCACATAGAAACTAAAAGTGTGACTAAAAGTTTCTTAGGGTGATGTATTTAAGTAACATATGTGACTAAGTGGGCATTTAATAACAAAAGCTTAAAAATAATGTGACTAAAGGTTAGCAAAAAATGACACTTACGCATACTTAATGTCATTATAGAAATATTCTAGTCATATTTATATTTCTATTATGTGACCAAAAGGTATATAATGGTTACTTTATATAAACAACTAGGTCTTTAATTGTGACCATATACCAATCAATAGTCACTTTAAGAAATTTTAGTGTGACTAAAAACTCAGAAATTGTCACACTTCAAACAATATCTACATAAACTATCATGATATGGTCACACATAACAAAATTGTGTGTCTCTAAAACCTACACAATAGTCACACCTAAATATTTGTTATGTGACCAAATGTTAACAAAACGTTACAGTGAACGTGAAAAAATGTGACCACTTGGCAACATTATGTCACTAAAGAGATGTAAGGGTTACTTTATATTAACAACTATGTGTTTAATTGTGACCATTTTCCAACCAATAGTCACTTTAAGACATTTTTGTGTCACTATAAGCTATGAAATAGTCACACTTTCTACTTTTTCTACATTAACTATCGTGATATGGTCACACATAACCAAATTGTGTGTCTGTAAAACCTAAACAATAGTCACACTAAATTATAAGTTATGTGACCAATTGTTAGTAAAACGTCACAGTAAACACGAACAACATGTCACCATTTGGGAACACTTTGTCACTACAAAATAAATAAGTGTTACCAAAAATGGGTTTACGGTGACATTATTCGATAAATTCATTGATCCTCAAAGAAAAATCACTACTCTATAGTCACACTTTTTATCTACGGTCACATTTTTTGGTACCATACGGTCACTGAAATTCAATGTCACTGTATGTGACCTAAAATGGCGCGACTTTTGGTCACGGATGGGACGAAAAAAAAAGTGTGACTAATCACATATGGTCACACTTTTTTGGTGTCACCAAAGATCAGTTTTGTACTAGTGAAAGCCGAATTTCTGCAGTCACCCCTTATTTGGTATGCTTAACAATAACCTCTTTCAGTTTTGGCTAATTCGATTTCTAAATATGCTTTCTAAAAATGATGTAAAATTAGGGTTCTTGATGCTTGTTTTGCTCAAAATCGGGTGATCGGGTGGGAATTAGGGTCTGAATTTTTGTAGGTAATCCTAAATTAATGTGTTTTAAGAAAGCCCTAAGTTTATTTCACAATTGGAACAAGGTTTGGTAATGGTTTTGTTAACGGGTCAAAATTAGGGTTTTCATAACGTTACTCTGCCCAAATTGAGTAAACGGTTTTGAATTAAGCTTTGATATTTTATAAGGATATTATAAAATGTTATAATGGATAATACCCTAAGTTGGTTTTGAAATAAAAATGAGTTTTGATAATAAAACGAGAAAAATCGTGAAATTAGGGTTTTGAATTATGATTATTTAATATAAAATAATCCGGAGGGTATGGGTACTTGAATTTTGGTATGGTAACTATGTTTATATATATAATAAGTATATATGAGGTTAAAATGGATAAATAATAAAGTAGTTAAAATACCGAGTTAATCGGATATTTAGAAGTTCGCGCGGACCGGAAGGGTAGACACCTGTACACTGGGGTTTCTGGCAATAGCGGGGGTGTCGCCATCCCATCTGGGCAATGGCATCCCAACACTGGGCGATCCCGGAGTGAGTGTTTACTTATAGGAATGCACGTCTTCATAATTATCAATAAAAAGAAGATAATATGCCTATAAGGGCATTTTGGTCATTTTGACCTTAAAAGAAGTAAACCTTAATAATTAGATATTATTAAGATAATATAAGAGATAAATAAACATAGGATATGTTTATAATGTTAAACCTTGCGTTAATGCCATACGATACGCGAATTAGGTTAACCGAAGGATTCTGTCGGAGGTTCTGTCCGAGTTTAACGAGTAAAGAGATAAGGTGAGTTCTGCGAGCCCACTTTTAAATGTTTTAAAAGCTTTAATGTTTTCGGGCTGATATACATACAATGTTCAACTGTTTACTTAAAAAGTATTTGAAATGCTTTTATCTGAAAGTTTGATTATCTTAACTGATGAATTGATGAACTGTTTAAAGTGATACGTGTTATGTTATGAAAATGCTTATGAATCATTATACGTGTTAGTATTGTATATGAAATGATGATGATAGAATAATGCATATGAAATGATTGTTAGAGTTATGTGCTATATTTGCTTTGAAACTAGGTATCCAAATGATAAGGGTTTGTTAATATACGCACAAGTGAGAATGTATGATTATATGAGAACAGGTGGTGCATTTGCTATATTATTATGTGGTGGATACGCCGCTGGTACATCCTGTATACAAGCATGGTAGTATAGTTACCCGGTATATTGAAAGTGTGGAGGATACGCCGCTGGTACATCCTGTATACATACACCTAGGTAAATTGGGGGATGTTCACTTGTTGCAGTATATGAGTACATTATCATGTCTATTAGCACACCTGAGTCATTTGAATATCTAACTAGGGGCGGGTAGTAGTACTGTGGTGGTTAAGGAGATGTTCGATAGAATGGAACGTCTAAAGAGGGTCAAGGTTACGTGAACGGTTGTCGTTGCTGAATGGTTGGGGGCTTCCAGATGAAGTTACCTGAGCAGTTTTCGAGACCGGGAAGGTATAGAAGAAGTAGGACGGTTGTCGTTGCTGAATGGTTGGGGGCTTCCAGATGAAGTCACCTGAGCAGTCTTCGAGACCGGGAAGGTATATAAGAAGTGGAGCGGTTGTCGTTACTGAATGGTTGGGGGGCTTCCGATAAGTCACCTGAGCAGTATTCGAGACCAGAAGGTATAGAGGTGTATGGAATTCAGTGCGTAGGAGTTAAAGGTTATTGAGGTAGATGTTTTCTAGAGAAACGTGTATGATTATGATGTTATGTTATGTATGACTTGTTATGTGTTATACTTGATAAATGTTGTAAAAAGGGATTTTGCAGGTTCAAAGGTTTTAACCTCACGAACGAGGTAATGTTTTGAAATGTAGAACTCACCAGCGTAAGCTGACCTTTTCCCAAAACCATATGTATGTCAGGTTTAGGAGAGATGTCTGGGAGCAAGGGCGGAGCCCTCGTGATAAGAGACTGATCGGGCAAGCTATTAGAGAAGCGGTTGGAAGTGCTGGCTAGTTGTAGATAAATAAAGACGGATATAGTTAGTCGCTATATAGATAGATTGTAAATTATCTCAGTTACTTTACGTACTTGGCTTTATTATAAATAAAAGTTTTAAATTTTCCGCTGCTTATCTCTGTTGTGCCACGTGTTCATGAGTAAATCCGATGAGTGACCCCTCCTGGTGCTAAGTCTGGGAGTGGGCATCACACAATATATAAGTTTCACATTGAGTAACTTCAAAATATGACACCGTATATTTTTAGGTCCAACGCCCGAAATTAATATCTTATATATATAAGTATTCCGTTAAGTAATATGATACGAAAAACTAATATTTAAGTCCTTAAATATCACCGGGTTGTAATAACTTTAAATAAGTATTTCAAGTTATTAAAGGAAATGAGATCTAAAATATGAGCACTTAGTTATTAATTATGATTCCAAACGCTCGGTATTTAGAAATATATATATATATATATATGTATATTTATATATATATATATATATATATATATAAACATATTTTTATAACAACATAGCCAATAATATATCCCTTATATTTTATGTCCAAAATATATTCGTTTATATATTTTTAGTCAAATGTGTCACTTTGACGGTCCCCGTGTCAGTTTCTATACCGCTTGGTCTATAATCTTTTTAGTCCTCACAACGATTGTCAAATATATATTGAGACACGAGTGCTTAAATATTAACGTTAGTTTAATATTTAGAACGGTTTGTTCATTTATATATATTTAGTGGGTGGAGTGTCAAGACTCGTTTTGGGTGTTTATAAATATCAAGAACGAACAACAAAAATGATTAAATTGAGAAGTTTAGACTTTTACCTCTAGCACTAGGCTAGGTGATGAGCCGAAAGATGCGAGAATATCTCCGTAGACCCGATCGAAAAATATCGAGTTTTAAAAGTTTGACCCGAAAGGTAAAGCGGCCTTTTGCGGTCTAGTTTTCGGTGATTTACGGCGGTCGTTAGGGGCAAACGTTGAGGCCGTTTGGGAGGTGGCCGGGTGGACTAGCCGTGGGTGGTGGAAGGGTGGTATCGCGGTGGTCCGATGGTGGCGTAACGGTGGTGCAAATATTGTTGTTTGGGTTGTTTTATACCAAATCTAAACAAAAAAAGGAAATGCGTCGATTTCGTAATGGCGGGACTGGGACTGCTTTGTTTATATTTCTTTTTTTTTGTTTCTTTCAATATATATATATAGTACGCGTTATATATATATATATATATATATATATATATATACGTTTTGGTCCGATCAGAAGGAAAAGAAAGAGACGAGAGGTTCGGTTGATAGAAAAGAGAAAGGAGAAAGAGTTGGGTGATCGGTGAAGGTCATGGTGGTGGTTCATGATCGCGGTGATGGTGGTGGTTGACGACGATGATGGTGGTGGCTGATGATGATGATCACGATGGTGGTTATGGCCTTGGTTGGAGGTGGTTGCGGTTGGTGAAAGGTGTCGGTGGCTGAGGTGGTGGGTTTGGCGGGAGTGTGGTGCCGTGGAGCAGTGGTGTCGGACGAGATGGTGGTGGTGGATGGCGTCGGACAGTAGGTTGGCGACAGGGGGTTTTCCGGTGCCGTGAGGTGGTGGTGGGGCTGTGGTGATCGTCGACCGAGAGAAGGAGAAGAGAGGAGATGTGGTGGTGTTTGCTCTTGGTGTTTGAGATGGGGTTTTATAATTGAAGGTTGAGTGTGAAGAAGATGAGAGGGATGGTGGGTAGAGTGTTGCAGAGAGATTGAGTGTAGAAGTAATTCTACATGTGCTCATTTGCTTAACCCTAGTTAGGTTAGTTCTTAACCTTAGTTTAGGTAATTAGGTGGTGTAGTTACGAGGTTTAGGTGGTGTTAATTTTTATAAAAGTTAACACTTTTTCTAATTATTTTATAAAATCTACCAATATAAATGTAGTGTCATCATAAAATAATTAATTCAAAGTCGATGGAGACTTTAAATGGGCCGAAATGTGGAGAACGGGTGTCGGGCCGGTATGCGAGACTTTCTCCGATTTTCACGCGGTTTGATTCTTTATTTACTAAAATTAGTCGGGAATATTATCTTTGAGCTCAAAAGTGTCGGGTGACTCGTTGGGCTTTATTTTTGGGCTCGGTTCGTTTATTCGCGGTGTTGGGCCGGACTGGGCCCAATTCGTCATACGGACGAATCACACCGAATCGTTCTGGCGTTTTGATTAGGACGGGTTTCTAAATTAATTACGAGACTCATATATTGATAAACAATTTTGTTTTAGTCGTAATTTAATTATTCTAGAAGTTTCGTCTTTTATTTATTTTATTTGCTCGCGTACCGCGTCTAGAAAATAAATAATTTATTTAAATTGTTTTAAGCTCAAATATTTTTCGTAGTCAAAACTAACTAAAGTTTTAAATAAAATATTCGCTTAAAGTGTTCGTCGGGTGTCGGTATGATGTCCTACGACACCGTTTTAAGAAAAATATAAAAGTCATTTATATTTTATTTTTCTTATTATTAAAATTCCATCGAATCACATGGTTGAATTTCCTTTTAGTTACGGGTATGTTTTTCCAGTACAAACGTGGGAATTGTCAAGGTTGGACGTTGACGTGCATAGTGTTTACTAATAATACTTTAAATCAAGGCATGCACATGTATATACGTATATATATACGGTCAAAATATAGGTTTGACCTTGGATTTTGGACGGGTTGTCACATTCTCCCCCTGTTGGAAGAATTTCGTCCCGAAATTTAGCTAATGCCGATTGATGGCTCTGCATCGGTGGACAACTTAAAGCTAATTTTGTCTGGTCTGATTTCTTGCTTACTCAGATGATAGTTTTATCATAGACAAGGATGTCAACGATCCGTGTCGTTGGGAGTGCGATTCTGATTTCATATTTCGATCTCGTGATCCTTGATTGTTATGATTTTCCAACGAAGTGGAGTTGATAGGTCATTCATAATAGTTTGTCAGCAAGACGAGTGTTAGACACATAGATAAATGAGGTTCGAGTTCGAAGGATTTGGACAAGTCATGATTACTCACGGATGAGCTCTACCAGGATTTTCATGCAGTTCAGATTACAATTATGTGTGCACCCACAATTGTGATTTGCCTTACATGACCAGCCTAGGCTTTGCTCATACTTGAGTTTTCAGTTTTCGTTGGAATATGCAATGTACCGGGGACAAGATGGCTTATGGAAAAGTTTAGGTTGATTTGCTATCGGACGGGATCTTCCTTTTCCCGGGAGTTCTAATGATAGTAATGATGGGAATGCGGTTTGGCTCCAGTCTGTTGGTCTAAGATCTCTATAGGTTCTCGAAAGGATGGGGTTTGTAGGCCAGTGATCCAATCTGTTCTAGGATCTCATGGAACCAATGTAACGAGGATTAAGCATTTCTTGCTTTCCAGGCCTACCAACCTCTATCTGAGAAAGAATCCATTATAAGGTTTTGAACCCTCTTATAGATTCTAGGGCTCGCATCGAGCGTTAACATAGGTTCTCTTGGTGACAACCAACGGCTTTCGAAAGGATCCTGAAATTGGAAAGGTCTTCCCAGTAGTTTCATGAACTATCTCTGGACCAGTTAGTTGGTTGTTACTGGCTTCGGTCCAGCAAAGAGGAGAACGACATTTTCTTTCATGTGAGGCTTCGAAAGGGGCGGCTTGAATACTCGAGCGATAACTATTGTTATATGGAAACTCGGTGAATGGAAAATGGTTGTCTCAACCATTACCAAGGTCTGTCTTGCGTGATAACAATATGTCATATAACTACGCAACGTACCCTTTTAAGGTCTGATATTTTCCTTTCGCCTTGATCATCAGTATAACTCCTTTATACTTTCATATATCTTGTTAGATCCCTGGTGACTATAATATCTAGTCTTGTGCGCTTCATTTAAGATCAACCGTTCCAAGGGTTGGCACCCTATATCTATCCACAAGGGATTAGGCTTCGTTTAGTTTCTTTACCAATTGCCTTTTCATTCCATGAAGGCATAGTTGTTTGAATTCTTCCTTTAGAGTTTCTATTTGAGCATCACGAACTTGCGACGTGAGACTAGTATGAATGGTCATGCCTAGTGCTCGAACTCGAAGGGGCTAAACACGCTCCTTTCTACTCAATGCATCTATTACAATGTTAGTTTTGCCAAGATGGTAAATATTCTCGCAATCGTAGTCATTTAGTAGCTCAATCCATTGGCGTTGTCTTAAAATCAGATCCTTCTAATGGAAGGTATGTTGGAGACTCTTATGGTTAGTGAATACGATACACCTCGTTCCATACAAGTAGTCTTTCCAAATCTTCAGAGCGAACACAACAGTTCTAAGCTCTAGATCGTGAGGTGTATAATCCTTCTCATGATTCTTCAGTTGTCGAGAAGCATAGGTGATTATTTTCTCTTGTTGCATTAGCACGCATCCCAAACCTTGATGCGAAGCATCACTTCAAAATCTTCGATTCCGTTACGTAAGGATACGATCGGCGCGTTGCAAAGTTTTTTTTGCCTCAACAACTGGAAGGCCCCTATAGTCTTGGCATCTCAAATGAGCTTCTTATCTTTCTAAGTTAAAGCGATTAGAGGCTGGGCTATCTTTGAGAAGTTCTCAATGAATCGACAATAATAGCAGGCGAGACCTAAGAATTGTCGAATCTCTGATGCAGTCGTGGGAGTACTCCAATTTTTTACTAGTTAAACTTTAGATAGATCAATGTGAATACCTTTATCGTTGATCACATGACACAAGAAATGGACCTCGCGAATTCAAAAGTCGTATTTGGAAAATTCGCGTACAATTCTTCTTTCTTCAGCAACTCCAGGATAGGTCTCAGATGTGGCTCGTGTTCCTTCTTACTACGGAAGTAGATTAGAATATCGTCGATGTACACGATAACAATTTATCAAAATAAGGTTTGCACACGTGGTTCATTAGGTCTATGAATACTAATGGTGTGGTGGTTGAACCGAATGGCAGAACGAGGAACTCGTAATGGCCATAGCGTGTTCTAAACGCTCTCTTGAAACGTCTTCATCTCTAACTCGGAACTGATGGTAGCTTGATCATCGATCTTGGAGCAGTAAGCTTGTACCTTGAAGTTGATCGAGGAAATCGTCGATCCTCGGGAGCAGACAGCGGTTCTTCATTGTTAGCTTGTTGGACTCTCTGTAGTCGATACACATCCGAAGTGTTCCATCTTTCTTCTTTACGAACAACACAGGAGCATTCCAAGGAGAGTGACTTGGCCGGATAAAACCTTTATCCAACAACTCTTGTAGTTGATTGGATAGCCCTTGCACCTCGGACGGTGCAAGATGGTAAGGGGATCTGGCAACGGGGGCGGCTCCAAGTGTTAAGTTGATGCGAAATTCTACTTGCCGAGGCGGTGGCAAGTCAAGTAAGTCTTTAGGAAAGACTTACGTGATTTCACAAAATGTGGGAGCATCTTCAATACGCTTCTCATTCAGCTTCTTCTCACGATGTGAGCCAGAATGACATGACATCCTTTACGAAGGAATTTCCGAGTCTTCATGAAAGATATGATACTGAGCTGGGCTTCACTCCTTTCGCCTTGCACATTTAGAGTGTCGCCGTTTGCGAGTGGCATTCTAACTATCTTCTCGTGACAAACGATTTCCGCTTGATTCTTTGATAACCAATCCATCCTAACAACAACATCAACACTCCCTAACTCGACATGCATTAGGTTGAGGTCGAACGTATGCTCCAAAAATTTAACCGAACATCATTTAAGAATTTCTCTAGTTTCTATAACCTTTAGCTAATTCTATGGTAAACTTAGTGTCTAAGGCAACAGAGGCGATTTCAAGTAATTGACTAAAATCGGTAGACACGAAGCTTCTAGCGGCACCAGCATTGATGACAAATGTTCTTTCTTTTGCCTAGTTGGGAGTCTGGTTCTTTAGCTTGGGCAATCTCGCGCGATCTGTCCCTTGGGTTTGTAATAGATGTTCCCGTAATCCAGCGAGTGGTGAAGGTTGCACACATAACATAAAGGTAGGTTACTGGAGTAACCGGTCTTTCTTGACTCATGAACAGGTGCAGTGGCAACATGGACCATCATTGGCTCCGGATTCTCCTCGGGAACCTTCTGTGAATTCTTCTCAGGCTTTCAAGAAGCACGTTTTCACTTATTATCCGGCTCCTTGCTTGATGAGGGGGGAAAAATTTGACATCTGCAGGTTTCGCTTCGGGATTCTACTTGGTAAAAGTCACACGTTGACGTGTGGCTTGATAAATCAGATTATGTGCCTGGCGCACAATACTTTGTAAAGTGGTCGGGTTTTGATGCCAGAATATTTCCTTGAATATGGGGTGCAAGAACCCAGATGTACCTTCTTGTACAAGGGAGTGACCATGGTTGAACAAAGATGGGCGAGTTCACGAAATCGCTTGGTATAGCCAGAGATATTGGCACCAATTATAGTCAACTCTAGAACTCTACTTTTGACCTCTGAAGCTCCTCCCTTAGGCAGTATTTGTCACATGAAAGTTGCTTGAGTTCGTTCCAAGTTATGATGTAGGCCGAGTCGGTTCCTATAGAGTCGGCGTGGGAGTTCTACCATGCGAGCGCACATTCGGTGAATGTGTAGGTAAGGTTTTTAGTGATGTAGTCTTCGGAGTAGTTGCTTATGCGAAATACTGACTCCTTGTTCCCAATCCATCTAATTAGTCCAATGGCACATTTCGTGCCTTTGAAGCTCATAGTGTCAGGATCTATTTGACAATGGATCTCACATAATACACGAATGCTAGTGCGGAACTACAAGTATTCATGATCCATCAGCAAGTAATATTCTAGGTGTCGTATAAGTATGCTAAGAACAACATAAGTTTGCCAGAAACAATCTATAAGTCTGCTAGAAATAACTTGTGAAGTCCGCTAACATCCAAGTTCGCTAAGCATTGCTGAAGTTCGCTAAGGAGGAGATGAAGTACGCTAAGAAGTAATCTTGAAGTCCGCTAGGCAGAAGTCCACTAAGGATAAGTTTAATTCCGCTAAGTGGAAATCAAGTTCGCTAAGACTTTCTGAAGTTCGCTAGGAAGAAGAAGAAAAAAAATGTTTGCTAAGAACAAAGTACAAGTTTGCTAACTTTTGTTCTTTAGAGGATTTCAGACCAAAATCTTTGAAATCATCAATTCTTCCTATCCTAGGGGGTTCTTCAAGGAGATCTTCATCAGAAATGCTCAATGGTGAAGAGTTTGAGTTGCCACAATCAAAAGGATAGATTTTACATATAGGCTTGCATCTCATGAAGTCCTTGTAGGATCAGTATCGCGCACTACGCGGTGATCTACCTTGATGCCTATCTTTGGTATGATGTGCCTTGCTAGCAACTACGGTTCTGACGACTCTCTGGGCGATCGTTGCCTCGATTTTGGAGGCAGTCATTACGAGAGGGTCGAGGGGTTTCGGGTTTGGAATTTCGAAGGTATGTTTTCTCTTAATGTTCTCAAATGGCGATGTAAAGAGGATTGGACTATATATATACTAACATCATGATAGTACTAATAGCATTAATATAAATATTAACAAGGCTAATAAGTATATATGTAACATAAGGCATCATGTTAGTATGACAAGTAAATATATATCAAACATGAGACGGTATGTTAGTATGATAAGTCAATGTATACCTATCATGAGACAACATGTTAGCATGAATAGTGGATGTATACCTAACATGAGCCAACATGTTAGCATGAATAGTAGATGTATACCTAACATGAGACAACATGTTAGTATGATAGGTAGATGTGTATCTAACATGAGACAACATGTTAGTATGATGGCCTTGTATGCAAATGGCACTTGTAGAGCGGGCTATAGTCCATGTTTTCTACATGATGCAACCTAGTTCACTATAACCACGGCTCTGATACCAACCTGTCACACCCTGAACTTTCGGATACGGAGGCATGTGACGTCATGGGATCATAGTCGTGGATACACAGAACGACCTCTATCAGATTAATATACGTTTGCAAAACCAAGTATGTCATCAAAGTTGCAGCGGAAAAATATGTTAAGACGACATTGTTTTACAATACTGAAATAGAAATTGTTTCAGAGATTGTTAAGATAGGAAACATGATAAAAGTTAAGTCTTGAAATCGTTACGACCAAGGATTTAAAAGGCAAGTGTTTCATAAGTTATTTCATGATGATGAATGTGACTATGACTCCAAAATGCAGGCCCTAAGTTTGACGTCCCATTTGCATACGGTCTGACATGGTTATCTGACAAATGATCGTTATGATAATTAATATTTAACTCCGTAAATATTATTATGTTTATGCTATGTCAAATAGTTTTTCTAAATTATATTTAGAAAATAATAAAATATTAGAATGAGATATTTGTGTGTTGTGTTTTAACACTTTTAGGAAAATCTATTTGTAACAATATATAAGTTTCACATTGAGTAACTTCAAAATATGACACCGTATATTTTTAGGTCCAACGTCCGAAATTAATATCTTATATATATAAGTATTCCGTTAAGTAATATGATACGAAAAACTAATATTTAAGTCCTTAAATATCACCGGGTTGTAATAACTTTAAATAAGTATTTCAAGTTATTAAAGGAAATGAGATCTAAAATATGAGCACTTAGTTATTAATTATGATTCCAAACGCTCGGTATTTAGAAATATATATATATATATATATATATATATATATATATAAATAAACATATTTTTATAACAACATAGCCAATAATATATCCCTTATATTTTATGTCCAAAATATATTCGTTTATATATTTTTAGTCAAATGTGTCACTTTGACGGTCCCCGTGTCAGTTTCTATACCGCTTGGTCTATAATCTTTTTAGTCCTCACAACGATTGTCAAATATATATTGAGACACGAGTGCTTAAATATTAACGTTAGTTTAATATTTAGAACGGTTTGTTCATTTATATATATTTAGTGGGTGGAGTGTCAAGACTCGTTTTGGGTGTTTATAAATATCAAGAACGAACAACAAAAATGATTAAATTGAGAAGTTTAGACTTTTACCTCTAGCACTAGGCTAGGTGATGAGCCGAAAGATGCGAGAATATCTCCGTAGACCCGATCGAAAAATATCGAGTTTTAAAAGTTTGACCCGAAAGGTAAAGCGGCCTTTTGCGGTCTAGTTTTCGGTGATTTACGGCGGTCGTTAGGGGCAAACGTTGAGGCCGTTTGGGAGGTGGCCGGGTGGACTAGCCGTGGGTGGTGAAAGGGTGGTATCGCGGTGGTCCGATGGTGGCGTAACGGTGGTGCAAATATTGTTGTTTGGGTTGTTTTATACCAAATCTAAACAAAAAAAGGAAATGCGTCGATTTCGTAATGGCGGGACTGGGACTGCTTTGTTTATATTTCTTTTTTTTTGTTTCTTTCAATATATATATACGTACGTGTGTGTATATATATGTATATATATATATATATATACGTTTTGGTCCGATCAGAAGGAAAAGAAAGAGACGAGAGGTTCGGTTGATAGAAAAGAGAAAGGAGAAAGAGTTGGGTGATCGGTGAAGGTCATGGTGGTGGTTCATGATCGCGGTGATGGTGGTGGTTGACGACGATGATGGTGGTGGCTGATGATGATGATCACGATGGTGGTTATGGCCTTGGTTGGTGGTGGTTGCGGTTGGTGAAAGGTGGCGGTGGCTGAGGTGGTGGGTTTGGCGGGAGTGTGGTGGCGTGGAGCAGTGGTGTCGGACGAGATGGTGGTGGTGGATGGCGTCGGACAGTAGGTTGGCGACAGGGGGTTTGCCGGTGCCGTGAGGTGGTGGTGGGGCTGTGGTGATCGTCGACCGAGAGAAGGAGAAGAGAGGAGATGTGGTGGTGTTTGCTCTTGGTGTTTGAGATGGGGTTTTATAATTGAAGGTTGAGTGTGAAGAAGATGAGAGGGATGGTGGGTAGAGTGTTGCAGAGAGATTGAGTGTAGAAGTAATTCTACATGTGCTCATTTGCTTAACCCTAGTTAGGTTAGTTCTTAACCTTAGTTTAGGTAATTAGGTGGTGTAGTTACGAGGTTTAGGTGGTGTTAATTTTTATAAAAGTTAACACTTTTTCTAATTATTTTATAAAATCTACCAATATAAATGTAGTGTCATCATAAAATAATTAATTCAAAGTCGATGGAGACTTTAAATGGGCCGAAATGTGGAGAACGGGTGTCGGGCCGGTATGCGAGACTTTCTCCGATTTTCACGTGGTTCGATTCTTTATTTACTAAAATTAGTCGGGAATATTATCTTTGAGCTCAAAAGTGTCGGGTGACTCGTTGGGCTTTATTTTTGGGCTCGGTTCGTTTATTCGCGGTGTTGGGCCGGACTGGGC
>JBCNJP010007516.1:0-11526 GCA_039602395.1 Deinandra increscens subsp. villosa
CATACCCGAAATAAAAAATGCATCCCATACCCGGCCCATTACCCGTCAGGTATCTATCGGGTAATTACCCATCGGGTATCGGGTAAACCCGCGGGTATCGGGTATACCCATTAGATTGTTAAAAAAAGTTCGCTTGGATTTTAATGTCGATAAATACACAATAAAAAACATCAAATCTAAAATATATAATGTTTCGGGAATATAATTCCAAAATGAGTTATTGTCCGCTTTCATATATTCAAAATACATATAAAGATATACGTTCATTTTCTAAACGAAGACATTTGTTGCTTCGGCTCTTTATGGATCTACATGTCATTCTTACAAAGAAACAAATTTAATATATAAAACTAATGGAAAAAACTTGTATAAGAAAACTAAAACAATATATATATATATATATATATATATATATATATATATATATATATATATATATTCCGGGTATTGTTTCGGGTCTTTCGGGGCGGGTATCAGGCGGGTATCAACAAATCCCATGCCCGTACCCGAACCCGAAATTTTTTTATTTATCAATCCCATACTCGAATATTCGGGCCTATACCCGGCCCGGATGACTCGGGTTTCGGGTATACCCGTCGGGTCTGGGCGTTTTTGCCATCCTTAATGTTTAAGTTCATCTATCTGCTTACTAAGCTCAACTATTTCTAACTTAGCGTTGTCATACAGAACAGACTTCTGAGAGGCTAGGGCTTGATATTTCTCTATATCTAGTTTCTGTGCTTTGACCTTATCCTCACTCTTTTCCCATCTACCCTTAAACGAACTTCTAGAGCATTGCATGTCAAACAGTTCTATCTCACTATTTTTCCATAGTTGTCTAAGGCCAGGAATTAAACGAGCACAAGTGGGATTAGTACATACCTTTGTGTTGTCGACCTCGGCAGCAATAGAAATTGCTGTCTTCAACCAAGTTTTCTTCATCAGTGACCACAAAAGCATGCTCTTCATCAGTACCATTCTCCATTTGAGCAATCATGGGACCCGTCAGACTGAGTTCCCTGACCTGTGAAGCCCACTGGTATTCTCCACAATCTTGGACAACCAAAGCTTTTGTCTCTGTCTTTCCTTTACCATCACCAGCTTTCTTTTCTTCTGCCCCTTCTTTCTTTGGTTTTGTGCATTCCCTAGCGAAATGTCCGTACTCATCACAATTGAAGCACCTCAGCTTGCTTTTATCAAAACCCATTCTGATCTTGTCCTGATCCTTCCAGACATTTCTTCCAGTTGTTGCCATGAACTTCTTTGCACGAAAAACCGCCATGGCCATCTGCCAGGAGACATCAAGCATCTCAACATCTTCAGGATTTATATGATTCAGATCACCAGAGAGCATCTCAGCAGGCACCAAAGTTCCAGCCATAAGGGCATGGTAGCTGTTCATGAATCCCATTCCTAGTGCAAAGTTGGGATCATTGGTGGCATTTTCCTCTTCAGAATTGACCATTCCACTCGAACTGGAACTAGCTTGTGATCTTGCCACAAATGCAGTTGACTTTGGGTTGGCACTTGAATCATTTCCGGATGAGCTCCCAGCTTGTTTTGATCCCATATCTTCAGACAAGAGAGCCTAACTTAATTTTCCAGCCATACTTAGTGAACTCAGGTGATTCAGCTCCTGTTGCTTGTCATCAATCAGCTTCGATTTCAGTTTGTTGATAAGCTCATCAATAGTCAATTTATTCAGCTTGTTGTTATCCTTGATGATTACGATATTTTTATTCCAAATCTTGGGTAAGCTGTTCAAGAGCTTCAAATTCTTATCTTCCTCTTCAGGTTCAACATCATAACTTGACATCTCAGTGATTAGGGACACGAATGCCTCAAAAGACTCTCCCTGAACGTGATTAAACAAATTGAATTTCTGCTTCAGCATCTGCTTACGGCTAGCCTTGATGTCGGGATTACCTTCATATGCTACAACAAGAGCATCCCATAGCTTCTTAGTAGTCTTGTACTTCTTAAATCCCTGAGCAATTTCTGGTGTCAAAGCCATAGTCATAATCGCATAAGCCCTCTCATCCTTGTTGCATCTCTCCCAATCGTCATCTGAGTACTCTGCTTCAGTCTTTACCACTCCTATCTTTCTTGCTTCAGTGTGTGTGGGAATGAACGGTCCATTAACAACAGATCTCCACAGTCTTAAATCAACACTCTTCAAATGGTTCTGAAATCTGTATTTCCACTCAAGAAAATTATCCGCTGATGTGAGTCTAGGAGGACGAGTAGTTGATCCAATCTCAAAATCTAATTTCTGATACATGCTCGGTTCGAAATCCATGACGAAAGCTCAGGAAAACTTAAAAAACTAAAAGTCCAAAAGTTCAAAATATGAGTTTCCGATCGTAAACCCCTGTTTACGATTGAATTACAGCGGATCGTAAACTCCGAGTCGTAAACACAAGATTCCGATAATTTTGACTCGTAATCTCCGATTCCGATCCCTCCAGTCGTAAAATCTGAATCCGATTGAATTAGTCGTAAACGTTGATTCCGGTCAGAAAAATCGTAAACTACCAAAATACGCGTCTTGAAGTCGTGAACCCGATTTTCCTGATCGTAAACTCCCTGTTTCCGACTGAAACAAATCGTAATCAATCAAAAATCTCGTCTTGAAGTCGTGAACGCGTTTCCGATGAAGATCTTGAAGAATAAACACTCGTAAACACTTAAAAAACCCAGAAAACTGATCGTAAACTCCCTGGAATAGCAGCAGCTTGATCGTAAACTCACCAAACAGCTTCAAACCTTCAAAAACTCAACCTTTTTCCAGAAAATGCTTGAATCCAATATCGTGAGAACCTCGAATCAGCGATTCTTGGCTCTGATACCAATTGTTGGTCCGGGATCAACAACCGTTCACGATATTTTAATCTCGTACAAGTGCGGAATCCTTGTACAAGACCGATTCAAGAGAAAGTAGATGAAATAGATTTGATGTAGATGATAAACAACAAAAGATCAAATCTTAAATGAAGAACACACTTTCTTTGAGTAGTGAATACGATCGTAAATACAATCAGAATCAGAAAATCGTAAACAACAACTACCTCTAATCATAAACTAAAGGGGTTTATATACTACCCTTAACAAAAGCCCTAAGCCCAATAGTAAACACATAGATGACCGGC
This sequence comes from Deinandra increscens subsp. villosa, assembly GCA_039602395.1. Taxonomy (NCBI): domain Eukaryota; kingdom Viridiplantae; phylum Streptophyta; class Magnoliopsida; order Asterales; family Asteraceae; genus Deinandra; species Deinandra increscens. The sequence continues at coordinate 3,150 of JBCNJP010007516.1, forward strand.
CCACTAAGCTCTAAATCGTAAACCACTAAGCCCATTATCGTAAACTCCAAGCCCAATAACAAGTAAGCCCATATCTAATGTTCATGCCTCAAATGTATAGCCCAACAGACCCTTAACCGGACTGACCATGACCCAGTTAGCAATATACGCGGGTCACAACCTGGATCCGCTTCCTTGGGGACTAACTCACAAAGGTTGGAAAACATCAGGGACTAAAATTGACAATTAGCATGGAAACCCACCAATGGGAGTACATGCATTGCTACCACTAATTGGTGGAGGTAGCATCTCCCCTCTCACATTCAACCAACACCTAATGGAAATTCATGCAAAGATCAACCTCCCCATTGGCCTCTCACCCAATGGTCATCCACCCTCTATCACTATATCACCAACCGAGCACCACTCCCTGTAATATTTCGATTTTTCCATTAGTTATACCCGACCCGAACTTGTAATCCTGATTGATAATCAATGAAGAATCACGTTTTATTTTATTATATATTTTATCATTTGGATATGTTTAATTATGTCATTTAATATATCGACCGTTAATCGTTTGAATGTCTTACATTTATCGCAATTTAAATCGCAAATTCGATCGTTTTCATTATTTAAGTCAAACTGAGTGACTACGCGAATCCGAACACGTATTAAACTTGTGGGTAATACTAGTGACGCATAAAAGTAGGTCCGTGTGAAGTTTCGTGGAAATCGAAGGCTGAAACGCAAATAATGAAATCTCGGTTTCCGTACATGTTCGGGAATTAACCGGACGATCTGGGAATCTCAAAAATCACATTTTATGGATTAACAATGTCCATTTAAGTATTTTATAGTTGTGTTTCAAATTTGAAGTCCATCCGATATGTAACGAGCAAGTTGGAGAAAAAAGAAAAAATATATATAATAAACAAAGAAAGAAAGAAAGAAGAAAAAAAGAAAAGAAGAAAAGAAGAAAAGAAAAAAAAATGATGGCAGCAGCAAGATTCAAACCCCAGACCTCCAGGTCAGATTTCAGCGTCCTGACCATTGAGTTGTGAATCAATTTGTTATCCAGATCCGGTTTCCTGATTTATATATATTCCTTAGTGCGACCTGATCGCGAAAAACTCACTTTTAGACTATTTTTGGCCTAAAATCTTCGTTTCAAAATCGTTTTTTATCCGTTTTCTCCTGTAACTTCATCTAAATGTCCCCTAAATTATTCTCCAAGTCAATTCCATATTTAATTCGAATTCATTAATCAATTTGATTCATTTCCATACTTGAGCATATTGACTGTTTCTTCAAGACTTACCAAAATCACACTTATGCTCAAATTAAACCCTAACAGACCCTCTACCCTATAAATACGAGTTGATATTGCTCCTATGAACATCCCTCAAGCTTCTTGAAGCCTCAATTCCGTGCCTTGTCCAACCGTTTGCGTTTTGAAAAGTCAAAGTCCATTAGTTTGACCTTCCGATTTGACCAGCTTCCTTCGACTTTCACGAGTAAGTTTCTTCATCAAAGTTTCTTGTTTTTGTGTGCTTTACAATACCTCATTTCTGGATTTTACCAAAACTCCTCTGTGTTAAAAGTCAAACCTTAAACGCACACTTTAATTTGGGAAAACTACCAAAAAATCACCATTACTAATAACCAATGGTCCTAATCTGTTCTAAAAGATTATATAAGTATATTATGATGATTTTAAACCATCAAAACTAGATTTTTATCATAAACATGAGAATTATGCGTTTTGACCCATTAAGGGTAGTTTTGTTGCATAAATCATTAACCAAATGTTTTTGTAATGAATTAAACATATCAACACAATTATGGGATGTTAATAAACATATAATAGGGAATTGGTAAGTTAAAATATGACTATGGAAACATATGGTAACTTTTAGACCATTTATGTAATTATTCAAAGTTTTGGATGAAAAGTGTAATTATATTAAAGGTGTATATCTTTCTGTTTTTACACAAGGATCTAGTAATTATATAATGAAACCTAAATCCTGGAAAAATTATATTTTTAAGACTTTGTTGAATTGACATAATTAACCCCTAAGTTTGAGAAATTATAGTTTTAACCCTAAACTTCGATTAATTATCAAAAGTGGTATTTTTGGTTATAAAACGGGTCTTTTAGTAACAATAACTATTAAATAAAATATTCTTAACATAAATAATAAATTAATCTCCAATTAATCTTTGGTAATCGTATCGATCGTTAAAATTGTCGATTCTTCTAATTCTTTAGGTTTTCAGCAGGGTTAGTTTTTTCCTCGCGTTGGTTGTTTTTCTCTCACTACTTGACTTGTTTTGCTTATCAGGTGAGTAATTATAGCCCCGTTTTCGTTTTCAATATTTGGGGTGCAACATTGTATTTTATTCCCAAAATCTTTAATCATTATTCTATCTACATTACTATGCGATTCCATGTTGTGCATGTGTATTCTTGATATGTAATACGTGTTGAATCTATATGTTGTATTCGTTTGTCGCTTGTCGCTAGTCATTAATCGCTTGTGTACCATTAACGATTGTTTGGAAGCCTATGGGTCAATAATAGCAATTGGTCGATAACCCACCCACTATATTGAAAATGTATTCTTATTTTCAATGGGTGATTGATTTTCTAAATGTCTAGAATTGGTTACACAACACCTTTATAACATGTTACACATAATCTATGAATTTCACTTGTCATATGAATCACTACTTTGTTTTTTTACTTATGCTATTTAAAACCTATGTTTACTCACCAACTCTCGTAGTTGACTTTTTATATTATACATGTTGCAGGAAATTCTTGAAGTTGATGATGTCACTTAGGATTGCATATGGACCTAGTTGACCTAATAAGACTAGTTACTAATATTTATTATTATGTTTTGGATTGTTTTGTTGTTGGATTTTCCCATGATTTGTAAGACTATATTTTTGATATTTAATCGAGTGGCATGTTTATTATATATTGGTAACTTTAGTTAGTTGTCACGAGCATCTGAACAATCCTCATGCCTCAACATATTCCGCCGTTGGTTGGGGTGTGACAGATTGGTATCAGAGCCTTGGATATAGGGATTTCGGTTATTAGAAATGGATAACCTAGACTATACCTTAGGTGTCCCACATGACTAGCTCATGTTAGAATGCCTTACTTTGCTATTTGTTCATAGATGCTCCTAGACATGCCTTCTCAAACTCACGATATCCCTCACACACAACACACACGTATGCACTAACACTCGAGGCTTCCTAGCATCTTTCCCTAGTAATGGTGCCTTACGTGCCATATAGGAATTTGATTTCTTTGATTGTGTATTCTCGTCGGGGTTGGGTTTGTAGCAATAAGACATGTAGTAACTGGAAGGGGAAAAACGCCATGATTTGGGGTCTCCATCAGGCAGGTGTTGCGTATAAATTCGAATCAACCGACGGACCTGGACGCCTGCCTGGGACGCCCTGATGAGAGTGTTTGAACCTATTAGGCCAAAGCATGTCTGATAGAAACCACCAAATAACTCTGATTAGTCACGGCTGTAGTTTCTCAATCGGGTTACGAGGGCCATTCCATTATGTTTTATCTATGTCAACATGATTTTGTATTTCACATATTAATGCATTTTCTATGTTTATCAATGATTTTCAATGCTCTATGTTTCATCACTTCATGATCATCAATTTCACCTTATTTACACTAATGATCCCTCGTATTCTAAACTGATTATCAATCATAGCTCATATTTTATCTCACGAACGTCTTTCTCTTCATTTCTCTCCAGAATGCCTCCCAAGCCCATCGGTCAACGCAAAGGCAACTCTGGTCGCAAAATGGCCGCCATGATCGCCAAGAAAATGGCGACAGTCATTCCGAACATGATGGTCCAAATCCAACAAAACCTGAATGCCAACCATGTTAACCAAGCTGTTGTTACTCCAAACCTTATCAATCAAGCTACTCCAAACCCTACTTGCTCCTTCAAATACTTCAACTCCTGCAACCCACCCAAGTTCTCTGGCACTGAAGGCTTTATTGGCCTGATTCATTGGTTTGAAGGGATGGAAGACACTTTCATCAACAGCGACTGTACTGAGAATCTCAAGGTTCGACGAGCCACCAGTTGCTTCTCTAACAAGGCACTCACTTGGTGGAATAGCGAAAAACGAAACCGTGGTGAAAATGCTGCCCTAGCCCTGACTTGGACTCAAGTCAAGGACTTGATGAAGGAGAAGTACTGCCCCCGCAGTGAACTGAAGAAGCTGGAGGATGAGTTCCACGATTTGGAACAAAGAGTGGGGAGAACCAGGCCTACAACGACCGTTTCCATGAACTCATGGCTCTGGTTCCTGATGTCGTTATACCTATGTACCGGTGTATTGAGAAATATATTGGTGGCCTTCCTATGGTCATCCAAGATGTTGTTTGGGGTAGCAAACCTGAGACTCTGGATGATGCTATTCGCCTTGCGGGAAGGCTAACTGATAACCATGTCAAAAAGGGGACGCTAACCAGGAAAGGGTCAAAGACAGGGACCAAATCTGTCAAAGCTGAAAAATCTGAAGTTGAGTCTAAGAAAGAAACCAAGGCTGAGTCTTCCTCTAATGCCAATAAGAAAAAGAGGAAGGCTAAGAACTTCGCAGTGACCACTACCCTCACTGCTACTGCCTATCCTGCAATCCCTATTAGCCAAGTGGCCCCTATGGCACCTCCACCCAAGAAGCCATACACTGGTCCTCATCCTTTGTGCGCCACCTGCAACTACCATCACCCAGCCACCGTTTCGTGTAGGCGTTGCAAAAACTGCGGCCGCTTCGGCCATCTCCAGAATACATGTCGCCAGCCTGATCGGGTCCAAGCTCAATTACCCGTTCAACCCATGTTTGCTCAAGCTCAGCCAATGGTTCAATATCCTGCTCAACCATTAATCACTCAGGCTCTGAATGTTCAAGTTCAGGTTCGAGCCCGCTATCATTGTGGAGATCCTGGCCATCTTCGCAATGCTTGTCCCAGACTTGCGACCACCAATGCTCCTGCCAATGTCAATGCCAATACTAATCGTGGTGCGCCTGCTCTAGCTATCAACATCAATGCCAACCAAGATCAGGCGAATCAGGAGGTGGTCAATGGTACGTTCTTAATTAATAATTGTTACGCTTCTATTTTATTTGATTCTGGTGCCGATAGGAGTTTTGTTTCATTGGATTTTGAACCCTTGCTTGCTATTCCTCGAACTGCACTTGAGACTCCCTTTTCAGTAGAAGTGGCAGATGGGAAACCAATCGCCATACACTATATCATTCGTAACTGCACTTTAAATTTTAACGAGCATCTTTACCCTATCGATCTCATTCCTATGCAACTTTGAAGCTTGGACGTCATTATCGGCATGGATTAGTTATCTCGACACCGCGCTGAACTTGTTTGTTTCGATAAAATCGTTCGTATTCCGCGTTTGGATGGTCAATTCCTCGTTCTTCATGGCGATAAATGTCACAACCGACAATTTCCCAGGTTAACCCCGTTAATAACTTGTGTTATATTTTGATAACGTCCGTTACCTCAGTTAACTAGAATAGTTACACGAGCACTGCACATGAGTCTAGACGTCGGTTGACCAACTTGAATATATAATTTATAATTTTATATAAATTACATTTTATAATTTCACGAAACGTTTTGTCATTTTATGTGGCAATTACATTTATAATTTTCACGTGGTATATATGTATATCTATACGCACGTCGTTTTATGATTTTATGTGACGATGTGTCGCGAAATCGTACGGAGCATTTCTACAATTTTTTATAGGAATTCAAGGTGTATAGTTATGGATTTATAACTATAATTTTATGTGAATTTAAAAGTTTATATATTAATAATGTTATACATTAAATATATTGTTTCATACACTCGTATACTTATCGTCAAGTTACTCTTCGTTAAATCCCGTTAGAGTTTGTTTACGGTTTGCAACTACGAGGGACCTAACTTGTAATTTCTAAACTTAATTTGTATTTCATTAACCTGGGAGGGCCTGTTGTGTAATTATCTAAACCCTATGACCCATTATGATTAAATTCTGAGGGACCATTCCCGTCATTTGACCAAACTTGCAATTCAAGAAAAAAAACGTGGAGACGTATTAAATCCCGTTCGACCGCCGGAGAAACCGTAACCCCCTTCGAGTAATTTCCCGACGTAACTCCTCATCAGTTACGGACAGTGATTATCATTTTGAAAACCAAATTATCATCCTTAATCATTTTGCCAACCCTCGACACGCTCTCTCCCTCAATCGCTCCCTTTCCGTCTCTGTTTTCTGGCGACAGAACCCACCACCAAACTCAAGAATTCCGGCCAAATCCTCACCGAATCACCACCGTTTAGCGCCCCCTGTGATCGCAAGCACAACAGCAACCTGTGGAGCGTCACCGTTTATTTCGATATTGAGTTCAAGTTCGAAGCGGATTCGAGATCGGTTTCGTTTCGGATTCAAAAACTCATCGTTTCTCATCTTTTTTTCAAGGTAAATGATTTTCCATGTTAATTGAGAAGACAGAATCGATCTTGCTAGTGCATAACGATCACAGATTTGGTAAACAACAAGGTAAATAACACTTCGTTTATTTCTCAAACCTTCAGATAGAGAGTTACAGGTTACACCTTAGAAAACACACAGTTAACAGCTCAAAACCTCACAACTACTACTCTCTAAACGAGCTAAACATATATATAGGTGCTCTGGCCAGCGGACCAACTAACCAGCGTACCAGATGGTCCGGCGTACCATCTGGTCCGCACCTGATCCGCTGGGACCAGAAAACACAAACTAACAATTACAAAAACACTTCACCTAGACCTAGCACTAGACACTGAAATATGCTTCAACAAACTACCCCTTGTCTTGTGCTAGTCTTCTGAAGTTCTTGATTAAGTCTCCTTCCAGTGTTGTCTTCTGTTGTTCCCCGCATGAATCCCAAAAGCAAAACATACTCTGATCACCTGTTGAAACTGCAAGGCTTGTTCAGCATGCTCAGCCTTATATAGAATATTACAGTGATAGAGTTTGTCTATGTCATCCTTGGATAAGTTGATTAACCACATCGGATCGTATAGTCTGACTACTTTGTTTTCTACTTTAACCACCACCACTGGTTTACTAGAATTTTCATCATAATACCACCATCTCAATGTTTCGATGAAATCCTGTTAAAGCTTCTTCAAAGGAACTTTCTTCAACTGAACAGGCTTTTTGTACTTCACAATGATCATTGGCTTTCCAGTTTTCGGGTGGATGTCAGTTGGATGCTCAACAAACTTCGGCCTTTGAGGAGTTAGAAATTAAAACTTTCCTTGACATTCTTCAATCAGTTTGTCTCTGGAAACTTCAGCCAACTTATCATTTCCATAATTCAAAAATTGAGTTCTGGATAAGTCTCTTACATCACAGACCGGCAGTGTATTAAATCTTGTTGCGTACTTCAGATAGATGATTCCAAACTCTTTCTTGATTGCATAGCATTTGAGTTGTGAATCATACATCCAACTGATTATTCTGCCAGACACTTTTCTACCTTTCCTTCTGATGTGTTGCAAACACATCCGGTTTTCTTGAGTCTTTTGTTACGTATTTGAGTCTAATTGAGTCGGTTTTGCATTTGTTTTAGTTGTTTTAATTAAGTTGTATCTTTGAGTCAGTTATTTATGTTTTTACAAGTTTTGTAGGTTTTTAATAAAATCCCGAGCCAAGTTGGAAGTTAAGAAGAAATGATGAAGAAGTGCTGAACAAGAAGGTCCAGGCATATCGCCTGGAACCTGATGCATGGTAGGCGATACGCGCGAAGAGGAAAGAGTCAATGCGGGGCTTAAGTCGGTTTGACCGACTAAATTGTCGCGACATGATCTGTAGGCGTATCGCCTAAGAAGGACATACCTCCAAGCGATACGCTTGGAGGTCCAAAAACCGCAAAAAGAGGATTCGACTTATAAAATCGATTTTAGGGTTTCAATTCAGCATTCTGCACTTGCGTTCGACTTCCAGACGGAAGAGGGGCGATTTCAGGCGATATTCAGAGGCAAGGAAGGGCTGGAACTGCAAGGGAATCAACGGGTGATCAGTTCTACATTGCAATTCATCATCAAATCATCCGGTTTCTCTTGTTTCTCGTTTTAATTCTTAGACTCAGTTATGTTTATTGTTAAAGATTCAAACTTTATTTGTTCTTATGCTATGAACATGATTGTAGGCTAGGCATTTATCACTGCCTAGACCGTTATGATGAACAACTGATATTTATAACTTTGTTTGGTTTGTGACAACTTGATTGATGTATGTTTCTATTCAATTCCATTGTCGATATAATTGTATGCATATG